>JAWQFJ010027870.1:65000-71600 GCA_034096865.1 Theodoxus fluviatilis | reverse complement strand
CCACTAATGATTAAAGAAAAGTGGGTTGAACATGGTTGTTGAATGAACTATGTATGACATTTTAACACTGCTTTCTAATGAGTCAAGAAGAACAAATACATTGTTTGATTCAGCATTCTGCTGCAACAGCCACATCAGTCACCAACATTACACCACAGACCTCAATATCATTAGTCATGATTGTTTGAATAACTAACCAAATTTTAAAAAATCATTCAAATGAAATTTAGATCGTTCCCAGTCATCAACACCATGTAGATTTAATAGGCCTACGTGCGAGTTCGATTTCACAACGCCTGCTACAATAAACAAAGCTAAAACACCCCCATTATTGCAGCAAATCATTTTATTACACATTACACTGTAAATTTATTCACAAACTTATTCAGTTGCCTCATGAGAGAAGCGTCGACCTGCGTCGACCCAAAGATTAAACTATATAATAATCTTTGAGTCGACGCAGGTCGACGCTTCTCTCATGCGGAAACTGAATTCACTTGATCGAATGACTTTCTGGCCGCAAATCACTTTCTTGACAGGTATGTATTGGTTTGCATTTCCTAAAGATATTCCTCAGGGGTGTATACGTTGATAAACAAGCTTGCATTCTTCGATAATAATGAAAATTAGATCGTTCCATCAACACCAAGTAGATTTAATAGGCCTATGACTATGTGCGCGTTCGATTTCACAACGCCTGATACAAAAAAACAAAGCCAAAACACCCCCATTATTGCAGCAAATCATTTTGTTACACATTACACTGTAAATCTATTCACAAACATGATCGGAACGCATCAGAAACGCGTCGAGAAACAAGCAATTTTACATGTCGGTAAGCGTTGTCATTACTTCCATTGATTCACCCATGTTACCTTCCGCTTGGGGGCGCTGCGTTTCCCAGCGTCTTGTAACTCTATATAGCAACAGCTCGTTATGACCGGTCTTTGTGTGAATAGCCGTGACGTCGGTATGCTTCGTGTGCGGCCGCGTCTTTGCCTGTGCGGCAGGTATAGAGGCGGACGTTCTAGTTCGCACACTGCTGTTGCGGTTTCCGTCATTGTTCGCTTTTAGCTTATGACGTCGGTGGCGTTGCTACCGGATTCGTTATTGGCGCCCTGTACAACGCTGTTTCGTGTGCGAGGAATGGCGTTTTCTCTGTGGTGACAGCGAATTTGGGAATGGAGGTGTTCTCGAGTGTGACGAACGCATGCTCTGCTCGCACTCCTGCTTCGTTCCACGCATCGGTAGGGTGATTAACTGCGTGCCGCTGGGTGTCAGTGTGAACGCTTGTGTGTGCGTTTGGGTGTTGGGCGCTTGCACGTTGGGGGGAGGAAGGAATTCTCGCTCATTATGAGTAGTGTTTCTGCTTTCATTTCTTCTCTTGCGTTCACGTGTCGGTGTTTGGCGTGCTCCCGCGGCGTTTCCTGTTTTGCATTGGTGGCGCTGCGGAGTTCGGTCTTCGCACGCTTTTGTTGTTAATGCCCACCACGCGGTCTGCTTAGACGGTAGACTCTGTGTCTGGGTCTGCAGTTGCGCTCTCTGCTGGTGTGGTAGGGGTGGGGTGGGGTTTCTAGCCCGCCCCCTCCCCTGTCCCGAGCATTTGAGAGAGGCGTTTGCTGTCTTCTCCTCTTCTGTTTCTTGCGGCGGGTCAGACCGCGGTTGTGTTTTGCTTTCAGCCCTTCGCACCACGTGTCCGGGATGTCGGGCCTGCTGGGCAGGTGGACTGCCTTGCCCAGTGTTCCGGTTCAGCTCTGCACACCACGTGTCGGCTGGTCGGATCAGCCTGGTCAGGCTGGGACCTGCCTTACCCGGATTTGTGTTTCCTGTCCTCTGCTCCTGGACTGGTGTGCGTGCCATTCGGCTCGGCTGGAACGTTTCGTCAGCTGTGCCCTGTTCCCGCGCCCTCGGATGGTGCTGCACTGCGGCACTCTGACGACAGGCGTTCCCGCTCTCCCCACAGGTCGAGCTCAAGCGGGTACGTATTGGGTCGACCTCGGCAGAGCGTTGATCCCGGTCATTCAGCTGACACTGTCTGGTCCGGTGATCACGCCGCCCCACTGCCCATGTGGTCCCCTGTGCCCCGCCCTTGTGATTCCGAAAGGATGAACGGGGCGGCGCGGCACCCCCACCATGCTCCCGCGAGGTCGAGCTCTACGGTGGGGCCACGGCGGAGCGTTGATCCCGGCCATTCAGCTGACACTGTTTGGTCTGGTGAGCATGCCGCCCCCCGCCTCGTGCGGTCCCCTGTGCCCCGCCCCTGTGATTCGGAAAGGATGAACGGGGCGGCGCGGCACCCCCACCATGCTCCCGCGAGGTCGAGCTCTACGGTGGGGCCACGGCGGAGCGTTGATCCCGGCCATTCAGCTGACACTGTCTGGTCCGGTGAGCATGCCGCCCCCCCCCCCCCCCCCCCCCCCCCCCCCGCCTCGTGCGGTCTCCTGTGCCCCGCCCCTGTGCTTCCGAAAGGTCGAACTGGGCGGTGCGGCGCCCCCACCACGCTCCCGCGAGGTCGAGCTCTACGGTGGGGCCACGGCGGAGTGTTGATCCCGGCCATTCAGCTGACACTGTCTGGTCCGGTGAGCATGCCGCCCCCCGCCTCGTGCGGCCTCCTGTGCCCCGCCCCTGTGATTCCGAAAGGTCGAACGGGGCGGTGTGGCTCCCCCACCACGCTCACGCGAGGTTGAGCTCTACGGTGGGGCCACGGCGGAGTGTTGATCCCGGCCTTTCAGCTGACACTGTCTGGTCCGGTGAGCATGCCGCCCCCCGCCTCGTGCGCTCTCCTGTGCCCTGCCCCTGTGCTTCCGAGAGGTCGAACGGGGCGGTGCGGCACCCCTACCCGCTCCCGCGAGGTCGCGCTCTGCGGTGGGGCCACGGCAGCGTGTTGTTTCCGGCCATTCAGCTGACACTGTCTGGTCCGGTGTTCACGCCGCCCTCATTCCCGTGCGGTCTTCTGTGCCCCGCCCCTGCGCTCCCGGCAGGTCGAGCAGGGCAGAGGAGGCATTCCCACCGCGCTCCCGCGGGGTCGAGCTCTGAGGTGGGGCCGCGGCAGAGCGTTGCTTCCGGACATTCAGCAGACGCTGTTTTGTCCGGTCAGCACGCCGCCCCCCTTCCTGTGCATGCCCATGTGCCCCACCCCCCGCGCTTCCGGAAGGTTGACGGGGGCGGGGAGGCAGGCATGCGGCTGTTTTCTTCTCTGACTCCAGGGTCATCGACTGTGTTCTCCCGGCAGGGAGGCGAGTCTAGGACGACCAGATCAGAGCCCAGCGAGTTGGCACGCTCGGTCCTCGGACTGTGGCGCCATTGCGGCTGCGGAAGAGAGGTGGGACGTTGGGTCGGCAGACCAAGGTTCCTATCGCTCTGTCTGTGGACGGTTTCGATGAGGGACCACTTGATGAGCAAGAGGTGCGGACGGTTCTCCGGTCTCGGGGGGACTGGGGACATCGGCGTTGGATCTGCTGCGGACGCATCGTCAACTCTTCCATTTTCACCAAGGTCGCCAGCAGTTGGCGATGTTGGTGAGAGGCAGGGGAGTTCGTTGGCAGATGTACCTGGATGTTTGGTTGGGTTTACATCGCTCGTCTCGGCGTTGTGCTCAGGACACGGGAACGGTTGTCCCACTGCACAGGGTCTTGGTTTTCAACTTCTCGTTGAAGAAGTCTGACTTCCTGCCGTCGTCTTCTTTCCAGTACCTCGGCATGCAGTTCGACTCTATCTCCTTCTCTTTTCGTCCGTTCGCGGACATGTTGCGATCGTTGTCAGAGCTACTCTCTCACTTTCGTGGTGTGGAGTGCGCTCTCTTTCATCCTCTTCTCTGTGCTTGGCAAGATGGAGTTGATAGCTACCCTGTTGCCTTTGGCATGGGTCGCAAACGACCCCGTCAGAGACAGCTTGCTAGCAGGTTCATTCCCGATAAGTTGAAGGTGCTGGCGGATCATCTGAGCCGGAGGGGTCTTTTTCCTGTTTCACTTTTAGTTTCCACATCGTATCACTGGAATCTTGTGTTTTCCAGTCTCTCTCTCTCTCGGTGTTTTGTCCGATGCGTGCACTCATCTGTTTCCTGGCTTGAACTCAGTCCCGTCGTCTTCGGACGCGGAGGCTGTGTCTGCCTTTTCCGTAGTCACGCCGGGGTGTCTGGACATCCTTTTCTTGCTTGATACGCATTTTGATCACGGATGCTTACAAGAATGCGCGGCGTGATCCTACTGCTGGTCCTCTCGGACTCATGAACTCCGCAAGGTTGCTACCTCTGTCGCGTTTGCCAAGAATGTCTCTTTGGCTCACCATATGAGGGCGGCTTTTTGGCGCAGTGACTGTGTTCACACGCCATTATCTGCGTGATGTTCAAGTTCGTCGTGTCAGCGACACTTTGGCATCAACAAGTTGGTTGTTGCGGGTTCAGCTCTTCGTGTTTGATGGTGAGTGGTTTATTTTTGGTTTGGTGTTTATGCACAACCCGCCGCCCAGTGTTGGGCAATCATATCACTGGTTTGTCTACTGGTAAGTTGGAGGGAAAACTTGAAGAAATTTAAACTAATTTCTATGTTTTCCTGACATACTTACCAGTAGACAAATTACGATCCCACCCACCTCCCCGTTTGTGCATTTGCTGGGTCTCAGCTTTGTCAAAGAGATGGAACGTGCTCTGTCTGCGCTATTTATACCTGGCGGGTGGTGACGCGGCGCACTGGGAGTTACCTCCCTTTGCTCGCGGCGTCTCTAGCGCCATGTCTCGACCAATCAGATTGGCCGTTGCAGGCAGGCACGTGTGGGTATGAATTTTGCAAATTCTTTTTTCGAGGTCAGAAGGTCATATATCGCTGGTTTGTCTACTGGTAAGTATGTCAGGAAAACATAGAAATTAGTTTAAATTTCTTCAAGTCATTGTAGTTACGTCAAGTTCCATATTTGAATTTTGCTTCTCTGGTACACTATCTACCCATTTTAGTATGCTTAAGAAATTGCACATGTATAATTCTTGCGATATTTAGACATACTCTCTCTCTCTCTCTCTCTCTCTCTCTCTCTCTCTCTCTCTCTCTCTCTTCTCCTCTCTTCTCTCTCTATCTTCCTCTCTCTCATCCTTCTCCTCCTCTTCCTCCTAATCTCTGCCCACGTTTCTTGCAGTGCAAGAGATGGCCACTCGTCTGCAGAGAAAGATCCTGGTGCTGCTTGCCATGGGCTTGCTAGGCATCGCTGTCGCCCTCTACTACACCTCCGGCCTGAATATCACCTACTCCGGTGGCCTTCACCTTGGTCCACCGAGTGACCCCAGCGAGGTCAAGGTTACAGTCGTACCTGGACCAGGCCAAGAACCGGATGCGGAAAAGGGAGCAACAGGAAATACAACAGCAGTTGCGAAATCAGCAGGAGCAGGAACAGCAATAGCAGCAGGAGCAGAGGGTGTTGTAGAAACTAATAGAAATGGAGGCGCGTCTGTGAACACATCAGCTCCTGGAAAACTGGAGTGTTTGAAATTCACCTATCCGCCCAATCAAACGGTCAGTGCTCTTGTCATTGTGTGCGTGTATTTGAAAGTGTACATGTATGTGCGCGCGTGCGTGTGAGTGTGTTTACGTGCGTGTGTGTGTGTGTGTGTGTGTGTGTGTGTGTGTGTGTGTGTGTGTGTGTGTGCGTGCATGCGCATATACGTGCGCTGTGTGTGTGTATATGTGTGTATATGTGTGTGTATATGTGTGTTTGTGTGCATATGTGTGTGTATGTGTGTGTTTCATTTCTTTTTGTGTTTATTGATAATCCATATGTTGTATTCCTATAGCATGGTGGACACCAATTATTACCCAAAGATAAAACACGAGGTACCCTTCAGGTAAAAATCCAACACCAGATAGCGCCTCCTAGTCTTGACTACATCACGTGATTTTAGCATCCAGTACTTGACAAGTCTCCAACTCCAGCTCCTGTCGATCCGCCACCCCGCAGTGATTCTTTGAGCCAATGTCTGTGCAGTGGGAAACAAGTCGCGAGAGCCAAGATATTGTGTGCTTTCCTTGGCGCGCCTCCAAGTCAAGTCGGCGATGTGACACGCCACACACAGGAGTGCGGCTCAGACATGGAAGATGTCGGGGTCGTAAGGGGCGAGAAATTGCTCGCTTCCTGTCACCCGACCGAATCTAAATTTTGCCGCCAACCGAACACTTTTTTTTCGCTGCTGGAAGTAGCATCCCCACCCCCACTGTCACCCCGTCCACCCACTAACACACAGAAATAGCGCAGGCATTAACTTTGTAATGGCATGTGAAGCTAACAGCTGACACTGGCAGTGAGAATTTTCTTTTTTTTTCTGGCTGCAAAGAGTAAATCGTGATTTCTCAAACAGTTGCATTCGGGTCTTTCATTTTTGCGACCAAGATTTTCTGTCAGAGATATTTAATTAAGCCAATCTTTCTTTCAACAACAACGACTAAAACCAAACCCTTCCACCAAAACAACTCATATCTACCCTTTTTCTTACTTTTGTTGTTGTCTTATTAGGCAACAATAATATGTTGTGGTTGCGGCGACACGACCAATCCTATTTTTTTCTTGCCGACCCTAATCTCTTTGTTCGATCGAAAGAAAAGAAAAGAAAAGAAAAGA
>JAWQFJ010027870.1:52500-60000 GCA_034096865.1 Theodoxus fluviatilis | reverse complement strand
TGCACAAAAACCCCACGTGACCCCACATCACGAATTGAGTCCGATCGAGCCCTCAGTTTTGAGTTGTAGCACTGCTACAAGAACTTTCATGCTCTCTCAGTGGGTGAAAACCTGTTTTTGAGTTGTAGCACCTCTACAAGAGCTTTCATGCTCTCTCAGTGGATGAAAACCTGTTTTTGAGTCTCGTAATTAGGTGCGAGGTTATACGCTTTTGAATTGTAATCAAAGTTTTGGAGGGAAAAAGAGAGATCTGAAATTAGGACACTTAAGTTACCTTTCATAACTCTCAGCGTACCAGTCATTGAAATGTAGTGAAAAACCATTAAATGAAAAGCCGCAGATCTTCAGGTACTAAAAGAAAGTGGCCTCAAATCAGTTGTATATACAGATATCAAAACTGACATCCATGCCCCCTACCCACTCCAACGGACTGTAGCTTACCTTCCCTTGTTAGGGACAGTGCCACTGGGCCCACGGCGAGCCAGGGTCCAACACAAGCCATTTTCCCCGACTGCCCGGGGCAACCGCACGTTCTCTTCAGGCAAGGAAAGGTCAATCTACACCTGGCCGAACGGACAACAAAATTTCCTCCATTTTAGAATGGAAGCACGCAGTAGCGTGAGAACTGTGGCTATGCACAACGACACCGCTGTGCAGGCAGCCTCCGAACCGCCTGTTTAGTTTGCCTGACGCTCATAATGGTAAAGTACACATGTTCAATGCTAAACACATTTTGTAAAGGAAGAATCACTGATGTCTAATTGACGAGTGTCATCAATGTAGTGAGGTAGACATTTTACGGGCCAGTAGATTTTGCTGTCGGACGACTAAATGTTGCATCTACTTGCCTGATCGGGCGAGCAGTTTTGAGACGTTGTTTGCACAGTGTTCAACTACGTCACAGGTACAGCTCCACTCTAACTGCCAGCGCTGCTCGAGGAATATAAACCGATTAGAAATTAAGATCATCCACTCAAAAACTTCTATATGTGTCCCACATCGACGGCTAGGTAACTATGGTCGCCGATCTTTCAGTTTTGTGAGACTCAGCAATTAGAACAACATTCCTGAACGGCTCAGAAAGTCCCCCAAACTCTCTCATTTTAATAAGGGACTTATAACGTATTTTTGTAATCGCTGAATCTTTTCTTTTCCTTCTATATTCGCATTCAGCATGCCCGCTGGCGTGAAGTTTTGCGCGTTACAAGAACCCACACATACACACATACATACATACGTTGTGTGTGACCTTGTGAGGTGTTCCATATAATTAATTTCTGTCTCACCACTGCATGAAGCGGAGTGTTAGAAACCCCTCTCGCTTGGTGTCTGACGATCTGATCATCTGTTCACCGTGTGCCTCTCTGAGCTAACAAGGCAATTCGACAGTCGAAAGATATTCCAAACGCATATAAACCTTTGAATATGCGATGGCATTTATTTTGAATATATATACAATGGGCTTTCAAAGGAAAGCAAATTAGAGATGTAACTTTCAGTTCTGCTGGAAGTTTTCTCACTGCTACGGTGGCGAGTAGAAGGAAGGGGAAAGTAAACTTTTCCTCATGAGAACTAGAGGGAAAGTTATGGTATTAAACTGTTCATGTGGTGTGTGTAGGTAGGTATGTATGTATGTATGTATGTATGTATGTATGTATGTATGTATGTATGTATGTTGTTGGCATCCGTCAGTCTCGTGAGACTATGGGGTGTGCGCCAGGTTTGGTCAGTCCGGGGTTGAGAGGCAGCGTACTCTGTGGCTGTAGAGCCCGATCCTTGAGCCGCATGCTCTGTTGCACTTGTCGCAAGTCTTGGCGCGGCTCTGTGGATGCCGACGCTATCCTCTGTCGTCTGCGTTCTCTCTTCTCCTCCCACTGCTCCCGTCTCCTCCTCTCGCTGGCCTGGATGCCAGTCTTGACGGCGTGTCTCCAGCTGTTGCGGTCAGCGGCCACCGTTTCCCAGTCTGCTGGGTTGATGCCTCCCGCCGTCATATCACGTTTACAAACGTCCTTGTAGCGGAGGAGAGGTCTTCCTGCAGGTCTGGATCCCGTGGCGAGCTCGCAGTACAGCACATCTTTGGGTATTCGGCCGTCATCCATCCTGCTGACGTGACCCAGCCATCTAAGTCGTCTCTGGCTGAGCATGGCGAACATGCTGGGAATACCTGCTTGCGCCAGTACGTCCTTGTTGGGGATGCGGTCATGCCAGCTGATGCCCAGGATCCTTCTGAGGCAACGCATGTGAAAGGTGTTGAGCCGGCGTTCTTGGCGGGAATACAGGGTCCATGCTTCGCTTCCGTAAAGGAGCGTGCTGAGAACACAGGCCTGGTAGACTTTCATCTTGGTGTTTGTCGTCAGCATGGAGTTGTCCCAGACACGCTTTCCGAGGCGGGCCAGTGATGTTGCGGCTTTGCCAATGCGCTTGCTTAGTTCGGCGTCCAGAGACAAGTTGCTTGAGATGGTGGAGCCCAGGTATGTAAACTCCTCCACCACCATAAGGGTGTGATCGCCGATGGAGATGCTGGGAGCGGTACTGACATCCTGACCCATGACTTCAGTCTTCTTGATGCTGATGGTCAGAGCGAATTATCCAAGGCTGTCCGTGGTCAGTCATGATATTTGAACAGGGAATCGACAAGTGGCTACGTTGGATTAAACAAGATCACGCCACACCCAGCACCCCAAACTGCGTCCTTGGTTACGTCGACGACGTTGTTATGGTTGCAATGAACAAAGACGACATCACAAGTGCAGCTGAAAAAACCGAACACTTCATGAACCATACAGGTCTGCACGTGAAACACGGCAAGTGCGCGCTGCTTCACGGCAAGAGAACGGGAAACAACTGGTGCAGACGAGACAACACAAGTGAACATGAAATCTCCGTGCAGAATGCACCAATTCCTCTCATCGACAAGACTAGGTCATACAAGTATCTAGGGCATGAGGTCAACCTGACTGCCACCTCTGAGCAAGATCAAGTGAAACAGCTGATAGAAGAATTTGAGAAAACATTAGACAAGATTGATGCAGCACCGCTTCCTGTTGCCGCCAAGCTCCAAGCCGTCAACACCATGGCAACTTCGAAGCTCCACTTCTACTTCGCCAACACCCATTTCAGCGAGAAAGATCTAGATCACCTAGAAGATGAAATTGTGTCATGTGTGCGAGCATGGTTAGGACTTAACAAGTCCTCAACTCGTGCGTATATGTTTTCTCCTCGCAAAGCAGGTGGCTTGGGTCTTTTGAACCCACGCACGATGTACCACTCCAAGAAACTCTCGTTCGCTCTAAGTGTCCTGAACAGCGACGACGAACAAACCAGACACACGGCAAGAGAATCACTCCACCTCCACCTGACCAAAAGAAAATGCTCCCCACAGCCTGACAACGACGCGGAAAACAACTTCGCGGGATACCAAACAGACAGTAACTACAGGCTCATCAAAGCATCACGAGTCAACTGGAAAAAGTCGCAGTGGATTCAGCTGAACGATCTCTGTGTGAGGCTGAGAATCCGACTTAGGAAGACCGACAACGATGACTTTGCGTTGACTGTCAAGGCAGACGAGGATATCGAGCTGTCGTTCACAGATTCCACAGCCTTCTACTCAAGCTTTAAGCAGATGCAGATCGAGAGCACGACAGACAAGTGGAAAGAGAAACAATCGCAAGGACGATTTGCCCGCACCATCAACATCAACCACAGCCTCTCCAACTCTCATTTACTAAACATGCGACTGAGCGACAACTTGGCCAAATTTGTGGTGAAGGCTAGGCTGCAGTTGTTAGAGTGCAATACACTTTTGCACCTCTACGACCCTACAACCAGTCCTAAGCAGTGTCAGAGATGTGGCTTTCATACCGAAACGGTCAGTCACATAATCAACGGTTGTACAAGAAATAAGAACTCCATCCAAAAGCGTCACAACAGGATTGCTGAAATCATCACAAGGAACGTGTCGGAGGCAAACCCCCAAGCCACTGTCCTGACTGATCAGCACGTGAAACCCTCACATTTCGTGGAATGTGAAGACGGGGCATTCTCAGAGTTGCGTCACACGAGGCCGGATCTGTGCCTCATTGACCCCACTGAGAAAACATGTGTGCTAGTGGAAGTGTCTGTCCCCTTTGACACTTTTGTTGATGACTGCTACAACAGCAAATTCAACAAATACTTTCCCTTGTGCCAGAGGATCGACGATCTTGGCTACAAATGCAAATTAGTCGTGCTAGTAGTCGGTTCGCTTGGAAGCGTCCACGCGAGGTTCGTGAGCGGACTCAAACTGTGTGGAGTACAGGCCGGACGTGCAAGAGGCATAGCAAGGTACTGTTCCATCAGCGCTATGATCGGTTCGAACATTGTTTGGAAGCAACGGTGCAGAGCTATTCCCTGAAAATGCTTTTGTGCGGCTTCAGCCTACTCGGACCTAGGTCAATGGACGATACCAGTGTTTTCGCACCTCACCATGAGCAGTCAAGATAAGAAATAATCAGAGGATTACGGTGGTACGAGGTGGGGAATGGTGGTGTAAGAGGGGTAGAGTAGGGGATGATAGGATTAGGGCGTGGTGGAGTGTAGGTGGGAGATGGTGAAGTTTGTGAAAAGGAACAGTAACCAGTCAGGGAGTGGGTGGGTGAGTGAATGAGTGAGTGAGTAAGAACGGAATTACATCTTCACGTCATTGGTAAACAGTAAACTATATGTCAAATAAAATTGTTGTTGGTATACATATCTTAATTGTCAAGAAGCCGCCGTTTGCAATCTTGTTCCCTGGCCTCAGTGGCTGTATGAGTTGCAATATGTAATGTGTTCATCATGTACAATGAATGTACCCCCTAAGATGAATAAAGTCATTTTGATATGTATGTATGTATGTATATGTGTGTGTATGTGTGTGTGTGTACGTGTACGTGTGTGTATGTGTGTGTGTTTATGTGTGTGTGTATGTACGTGAACGTGTGTGTGTATGTGTATGTGTACGTGTGTGGGAGTGTATGAGTACGTGTGTGTGTGTGTATGTGTGTGTGTGTACGTGTGCGTGTGTACGTGTATGTGTGTGTGTATGTACGTGTACGTCTGTGTGTGTATGTACGTGTACGTCTGTGTGTGTGTATGTGTATGTGTACGTGTATGTGTGTATGTGTACGTGTGTGTGTGTATGTGTGTGTGTATGTGTGTGTGTGTGCGTATGTACGTGTACATGTGTATGTGTGTATGTACGTGTAAGTGTGTGTGTATGTATGTGTACGTGTGTGTGTGTATGTACGTGTACGTGTGTGTGTGTGTGTGAGAGAGAGAGAGAGAAAGAGAGGGGGGGTGTTACTGAACCGAATGCACTGTTCTTCTGCCTAAAGCAGGACAAACCTTCAATGCCCCCACCCCTACCCCCAAAATCCAAATCCTGCAACAGCATCATGTACGAGTAGAAAAACCCATGTGTGTTCAGTGTCTGTAATTACGTGCATATCATCTGTCAGCCCTCCAACGCTTCTGACGAAACGTGGAAAGATGTTGCTTTGCTGGAATCTCACTCGTAAGACACAGCTGATGTTGTGCAAATGTTTTGTTGATGAATGAATATTATTCTTGCAGTTCTTTCCTGTTCACCTCAGATCGGTACTGATCAAATACTCATCCTCACGTTTCGGTGAAGAAAGGTTGCACTCTAATTCTCGATTTCAGATGTTTTGTGCCAAACAAGCATGGACGCCTCACGAGGGGGAGCAGGACTCCTATTGTCTGTCTTATGATCCCTTACTGAGTAAGGACATCTCACTTCTTGTCAGCAAGCTATTGTCTGTCTTATGATCCCTTACTGAGTAAGGACATCTCACCTCTTGTCAGCAAGCTATTGTCTGTCTTATGATCCCTTACTGAGTAAGGACATCTCACTTCTTGTCAGCATTTCAAAGCCGCCTATGAAGTTGCAATAGTCTAATCAATAAAATGGCTTACCAGAATTTACCAGCACATTTGAAAACATCGGCACCTATTTACAAACAGACGGAAATATGCAAATGAATGAATAAGGGTCATGCGTGTGCGTGCTTGCTTGTATGTTGTGTATGTGGGTGTGTGTGTGTGTGTGTGTGTGTGTGTGTGTGTGTTATTGCTCACATATAAATGAGTGCCATTGTATAATGAATAAACTGACATTAATAAAATGCTGAATGAATCGATTACTTCTTAAATAGATGAACAATAAAAAGACATGATGAACGAAAGAAAAGTGAACGAATACAACGGTATGAGAGAGGGACAGTAGTGACAAATATCGGGGAACCGTGTGTCAGATGATGATGGGAACGACACGTGCGTTCCACTGGAGTATTTCTGGTGTGGAAATGCCAGCCTGAACTCCTGGGTCACAACCACTATTTGTAATAAAACAACAGCGTATCATAATTATATGTTCATGTGTACTGTTTTGTGAAAAAATGCAGATAAAGCGTGACTCACTGGAATTACATGGCGACCCACCCCCCTCCCCCTCCCATCCTCCCCTCCCCCTTCCTCCCCCCCCCCCCCTCTCTCCCCCTCCCCCATTTTGTGCCGTCAGTGGTGGTTTTTTACTGTGATGTGTTGCCTCTATGAGGCTTACACTCCCACATCCTGATTCTATCTGTTGCAGTGCGTCTGTTTGTGGTAAGTTTATATCCGAAAGTGATTCCCGTGTTGTCCTGAACTGCTCTGCAATCCACTGTTCCGCTAAGACCATTAGCATGGCGTGACAGATGGTGAATCACAGGCAGTTTATTCCCTCTCAGTTTCACGTGAGACAGGCTTACGGGTGAGGCAGTTAGGCTCATGTTTTCACAGCGTGTCCCCACACCTGAGACCCATGTCCTCACAGCGTGTCCCCACACCTGAGACTCATGTCCTCACAGCGTGTCCCAACACCTGAGACAGACTCATGTCCTCACAGCGTGTCCCCACACCTGAGACAGACATGTCCTCACAGCGTGTCCCCACACCTGAGACAGACATGTCCTCACAGCGTGTCCCCACACCTGAGACTGACTCATGTCGCCACAGCGTGTCCCCACACCTGAGACTCATGTCCTCACAGCGTGTCCCCACACCTGAGACAGACTCATACTCACAGCGTGTCCCCACACCTGAGACAGGCTCATGTCCTCACAGCGTGTCCCCACACCTGAGATAGTCTCATGTCCTCACAGCGTGTCCCCACACCTGAGACTCATATCCTCACAGCGTGTCCCCACACCTGAGACAGACTCATGTCCTCACAGCGTGTCCCCACACCTGAGACAGACTCATATACTCACAGCGTGTCCCCACACCTGAGACTCGTGTCCTCACAGCGTGTCCCCACACCTGAGACAGGCTCATGTCCTCACAGCGTGTCCCACACCTGAGACAGACTCATGTCCTCACAGCGTGTCCCCACACCTGAGACAGACTCATGTCCTCACAGCGTGTCCCCACACCTGAGACTGACTCATGTCGCCACAGCGTGTCCCCACACCTGAGACT
>JAWQFJ010027870.1:30000-47500 GCA_034096865.1 Theodoxus fluviatilis | reverse complement strand
AACGTGCCTTCAGCGTGATATGTCCATGTGATACATGTTGAGCAATCAGTGCTTTCATCAGCAGTGATACGAACGTGCCTTCAGCGTGAAATGTCCATGTGATATATGTTGAGCAATCAGTGCTTTCATCAGCAGTGATACGAACGTGCCTTCAGCGTGAAATGTCCATGTAATATATTCAGTCTCTCTCAGTGCCTCGTTATACTGAGGTGCAAGCATTTATGTTTTGCCTATGCCCTGACAGTTTGGATGTAAATCATATATTTTATAATTAAAAATCATGGATTTGGAGTGTCCATCTTGTCTGTTGACGTGTGTATCTTGAAGAACGGTGTGTGTATTTCTTTTCTCACATAAAAAACTCTCTGACGAATCAGATGCTTTGGTCGTCATGTGTGCCTTGCAGGATAGAGAAATGTAATATCTTCTGTTTATCATCATCATCATCATCATCATCATCATCATCATCATCATCATCATCATCATCATCATCATCATCATCATCATCATCATCATCATCATCATCATCATTATCATCATTACCATCATCACCATCAACGTAATAATAATAATAGTCCTGTGTATCTTGAACAGTGGAGTGCGTATGATGTCTTTTCCCACATACAAAAAACTCTCAGATGTATCAAATGCTTTGGTTGTTATGTGCAATTGGGTGTCAGTTTCATCCTTTCTTGAGCATCTTGAACTCGGGTGCCTGTGCTGTATCTTATTACACACCTTTTAAATCCTGGCGTATCAAATACCTTGTATTGTGATGTGCCTGAAGCAATGATGTCCCTGAAGCAACGGTGTGCCTGAAGCAACTGTGTCCCTGAAGCAATGGTGTGCCTGAAGCAATGGTGTGCCTGAAGCATTGGTGTGCCTGAAGCAACGGTGTGCCTGAAGCAACGGTGTGCCTGAAGCAACGGTGTGCCTGAAGCAACGGTGTGCCTGAAGCAATGGTGTGCCTGAAGCAATGGTGTGCGTGAAGCAATGGTGTGCGTGAAGCAATGGTGTGCGTGAAGCAATGGTGTGCGTGAAGCAACTGTGTGCCTGAAGCAACTGTGTGCCTGAAGCAATGGTGTGCGTGAAGCAATGGTGTGCGTGAAGCAATGGTGTGCCTGAAGCAATAGTGTGCCTGAAGCAACGATGTGCCTGAAGCAACGGTATGCCTGAAGCAATGGTGTGCCTGAAGCAATGGTGTGCCTGAAGCAATGATGTGCCTGAAGCAACAGTGTGCCTGAAGCAATGGTATGCCTGAAGCAATGGTATGCCTGAAGCAACAGTGACCCTGAAGCAACGGTGTGCCTGAAGCAATGATGTGCCTGAAGCAATGGTGTGCCTGAAGCAATGGTGTGCCTGAAGCAATGGTGTGCCTGAAGCAACAGTGTGCCTGAAGCAATGATGTGCCTGAAGCAATGGTGTGCCTAAAGCAACGGTGTGCCTGAAGCAACTGTGTGCCTGAAGCAATGGTGTGCCTGAAGCAACGGTGTGCCTGAAGCAACGGTGTGCCTAAAGCAACGGTGTGCCTGCAGCAATGGTGTGCCTGAAGCAATGGTGTGCCTAAAGCAACGGTGTGCCTGAAGCAACCGTGTGCCTGAAGCAACGGTGTGCCTAAAGCAACGGTGTGCCTGAAGCAATGGTGTGCGTGAAGCAATGGTGTGCCTGAAGCAATGGTGTGCCTGAAGCAATGATGTGCCTGAAGCAACGGTGTGCCTGAAGCAATGGTGTATTCAGAGCGCCGCTGCTGCTATTTTGAGAGATCCCTAATGACTGTTTCTTGTGGGCGCTCTGCCGACCATAGAGTTGTGACCACACCACGGCAGAGGACCCAGCTCTGGGCGGCTTCCCTCTAGAATCCACTGTTGCAAAGTAAGTTTTACACATTGATAACATTGGGTGTTTTGTCAACGTTGTAGCCTTAAACATGTACAGCCTACAAGGCCGATAGGCCCTTAAACTCCATCCATCCATCCAACCATCATCCATCCATCCAACCATTATCCATCCACCCTACCATCATCCATCCATCCATCCATCCATCATCCATCCATCATCCATCCATCCATCCATCATCCATCCATCCATCCATCCATCATCCATCCATCATCCATCCATCCATCCATCATCCATCCATCCATCCATCCACTATCCATCCACTATCCATCCATCCGTTTTTCCATCCATCCAGCATCCATCCATCCATCCATCCATCCATCCATCGCTATCGGCTGACCATCTCCATGTCTGCTCTGGCCTCCCAACTCTTCTCTTGTCTTATGGATTCCAGTCCAGTGCCTGCCTTGTGACGCTGTCAGCTGGTTTTCCTAGGGTGTCCTATCCAGCCTCCACTCTCGCTTCTTCACGTCTTGGCTGATGCCAGTCCAGTCACTGCCTTGTGAAGCTGTCAGCGGTTTTCCTAGGGTGTCCTATCCAACCCCCACTCTCGCTTCTTCATGTTTTAGCTGAGGAGGTTCTTAATGGTTCTCTCCCACGAGTTGGCGTTGGAAAGATCTTCTCAGAACACCTGGTTTTCAGTAGGAGTCGTACGCCTCTTTCGGCGAGAGACTGGAGCTTGTCGGTGTTGGTGTTGGTCACTCTCCCTGTCTCAGGTCCACACAGGAGGACTGGCTTCACTGCAATGGTCCATTTCCTCTGCCGCATTGACTGGTCAAGAATGAAGCTGATGTTGAACGCATGACGGTGAAAGAATTGCAAGATTTTCTTCGGAAACATGGACAACGTAGAAGTGGAAATAAAGAAGAATTATTGCGCAGAGCAAGAGGCACATTGCTGCTCTCTGTAAAAAATCAGCAGCAGTTACAAGACATGTTGAGATAGAGTTCGTTGTGGCATTGAAGTCGAAATGCTCATGAGATATAATGTCCTCAATTATAGTATCCGTCATAATACTACGGGTACTAACATATTGACCAGTTGCATTCTCGTCCCAAATTATTTTCGCATAAGAAATCGGACCACTAATAGGCCTACAATCATTACTTTTGCAGTATGCTCAAATTCTCCGAGTGACAATTCCAAGCACATATGTGGGGAAATGACAGATTCTCTCAAAAACAGATTTTGAAAAAATGATAACAGATCTCTCTATGAAATTATGTAATCAATGACACTGCTGCCGCTGGGCGAAACAAATGTAAATTTGTCAGTTTCCCTTTCATTCAAGTAACCATTTAAGATGCAAAGGTCAAAGGCAGTGCTCAAAAACAACTGAGAATTGCCCTTCCAACCAGCCCGTAACTCCAAAGAACGCACAGAAGGAGAGTAGAAATCATCACCCGTGCTGGAAAGTCAGTGAACACGTCCCATTTCGCTTCCGGGTTGTACCGAGCGCAGCGCTGCAGAACACGGCGCGGCCGCATGCACGCGTCGAACGCTCCAATGCGTCGGCGGGAACAGCCAGTATCTACACCTATTGACCTGTCCACAGCCACGCCCCTTTCTCGCTGTAGCTCGCGTGGTATCACATGCACGCGTCGAACGCTCCAATGCGTCGGCGGGAACAGCCAGTATCTACACCTATAGCTGAGCGCGACGACGCGTGGATATCTCTTAGGCTACAAACGAATGTCAGTAATACAAAGGAGTTCAAATAAAGTAAAACAGGCCTATGAACCAACGCTAAATTCACATGACAGTTTTCACCCGTATGCCGCACACACAGCAACGCCAAATCACAGCCGCCCAGGTTGTAGAATACAGATTTTATAGGTAATATTTCAAATAATTTACTAACCGTAGTGAGTTGAAAAGTTCGATTCGGGAAGACAGATGGGACATCATCACCAAATACAGGTCCACGTTTTCCAACAAAATGATCAGAGCAAACGAGTGGAACTTTGACCCTGTTGTAATCTTGTCGAATCAAACGTAAGCGCTGCTCCCAGGCTCGTTTAAGTGGCTTGTTTGCTGGAATGCCATGTAGCTTGACAACTCTTCCGTCAATAATTTTGTCATGATGGTTATGGCAAATGACACAGTACTGTTTTCCACCCCCACATACTTTGAGCGGTCTAGTTTTCAGTGCAGATGCCATGTTGAAGACTGTGTTGTGAAGATTCTAGAATCTGCCCCAGTGTTGTGGGCGCAGTTGTTTTGGTATATAACGGTCAGGGCCCGTATCCCGAACGGCGAGTTATTTTAACCCCGATTTATCTCTAAACTCAGACGATTCCAACTGTCTGTTCCGCTCTCCCTTGGCTGGAAACCAGTATATATAGCAAAGCGCAACCTAGGATCCTCTGACGAGCGTACCTTATCTAACCGATCAAATAACCCGGGGTTAGGGGATAAATCGAGTGTTAAAAAGATAAATCGCCGTTCTGGATACGGGCCCTGGTCATTGACCGACACGCGAGCGAGTGAAGCTAAAATTGGCTTTGTTATGTCACGTGATGTTAGTCGCGAAGGCCGCACAAGAATTGAGTATGTTCGCATGTTTCTCATGGTCATGTATGTTGTATGAATGTTGTTGTATTTATTCTTAGGTCTGTAAGTTGTATTATGAGTTCTATAATGTGGATAAGCTTGTTGATGAATGTCTGCGTGTGAATGTGGTTATGTCAGCGCATTGAGTTGTCAGAAGTGCGCTATATAAATGCTATTCATTATTATTATTATTATTATTCGCCCTTGTACTGGAAGTTTCTTGTATTTGAGGAAATGTATATAAGGAGCGACAGAGAGAGAGTGGGGGAGAGCAGCAGATAAGACTGAGATAAGGTGAGAGCTTATATTGTGTGAGGAGCGAGCCTCTGCTGTACTGTGTGCAGAGTGAAGCTGCTACGTGTTGTTACGACGAATTGCTGTTGGCTGATTTTCACCACTGTGTTTTCATCAGTGCGTGAATAAAGTTTATCGGAAACGACCATCAGTGTCTGTCACTTCGACTTCCTAGCGCAAGCCAGGAGAAGCCCCGAACATCAGGATATTGCAAGAGAAGAGTGCAACAACTGCAAACCGGAACTAACGGGTTCTACCTAACGCGTTGTTTTTCGACAAAAAGCGCCGAAGGATAACTCGTACCGGGTAATAACTGGGACATCGCTATACAGTGTTCAAAAAAAGTAGAGGATATTGATATAAATGAGACTATAACCAAATTCCGTTTATAATCAGAGACTTGCTTTATTTCATTATGGATGCAACAGCATGTTAACAACATTTTCAAAGCAAAAATCAACAACAAAATTAGTCACGTGACATTTTACACGCTTCCCCTCAAAGCAGGGTGACATTTCAAAAATAACAACAGTTCTGAAAGTCTCTAATAACGGGTTGGGCCTCCGTTAACGGTCAAACAGGCTGTGCAGCGCCTCCTCATGCTGTTGATGTGCTGCCTGATGGTTGCTTGAGGAATTGCAGCCCATTCCTGCTGAAGGACAAGGGCCAGCTGCTGAAGGTTCTGGGGAGCTGGAACGACATCTCGGACATGTCTCCCCAGAAAGTCCCACAGGTTTTCAATAGGTCGGGGGACATCGATGGCCATGGCAGGGAATTGATCTGCCGTCTTTGCAGGTGATTCCTGACGACATTTGCTCGTTGAGCTGGGGCATTGTCGTCCTGCAAGATGAATCCCGGCCCATGGCGGCGTGCAAAGGGCACAACAAGTGGATCAATGATGTTGTCCCGGTAGACATTGCCCTGGCACACATGAAGGGGCGTTCTGCCAGTGCTGGTGATGCCACCCCACACCATAACGCTGCCCCGTCCAAAGCGGTGGTGATCAATCATGTTGTCCTGATGATAACGGTCTCCACGATGCCTCCAAACCCGCACCCGGCCATCGTTGGTCCAGCTCGAACCTCGATTCGTCCGAAAACATCACGTCACCCCATTGGCGCCTGGTCCATCGTTGGTGGATGCGGAAAAAGGCGCTTCTTGCTTGGCGATGGCGTGGTGTGAGAGGCAACACTATCCGCGGTCTAAAGGCGTTCACCTGAGCGTCGTGCAACCGGTTTCGGATGGTCTGGGCGGAGACCTGAACCCCTGCTACCCGTTGGAGGTGTTGTCTCAACCGGGTAGCACTTTGGGTGTTGTTTCGTTGAGCATGATTGGTGATGATCAAGTCTTGACGACGGGTGGTTATTCTTGGTCGCCCACTTCTAGGCCTGTCGACAACTTCTCCGGTATTACGGTAACGGTTCCACAGTCTGCTGATGACAGACTGTGAAACACCAAGGTGTCTTGCCACGTTCACCTGCGTACTTCCGGTCTGTAGCATTCCGACTCCGACCCATCTTTGGTCTTCTCTTAGCCGCTGCATGATTTCAACTGAAGTTTTGACCGACTGCGTGGCTAGAACACACTTGCCAGGAGTGAGTACAGTCAAAATTATTCGATTTGCACGTGTTTTTGACGCAGAAAACCTTTGTGTGAAAATGGGGCATTGACCCCAAACTGCCTTGCGTTAATTTACTTTTTTGCACGAGCATCCAGGAACTAGGTCAATGGTGTGAAAATGTAGGGCAATGGGGTGGCTATCCATGACCATCATTAAATAATTCCTGCCTTCTAAGATTCATCTGATTTTTATGCTTCAAACTCAATATCCCCTACTTTTTTAAACACTGTATTATATTATATCTCTATATTATAATCTCTATCTATAGTATATTCTCTATCTATATTACATTCTCTCTCTCTCTCTCTCTTTCTCTCTCTCTCTCATATTCTCTCTCTATATTATATTCTCTCTATATATAATATTCTATCTTTACATTATATTCTCTCTCTATATAATATTCTCTCTATATATTACATTCTCTCTATATTATATCCTCTCTCTATATTACATTCTCTCTCTATATTATATTTTCTCTCTATATTATGTTCTCTCTCTTTTTATCATATGCTCTCTCTATTATTATATTCTCTCTCTATATTATATTATCTTTGTATATTATATTCTCTCTCTATATTATATTCTCTCTCTATATTATATTCTCTATCTATATTATATTCTCTATCTATATTATATTCTCTATCTATAGTATATTCTCTATCGATATTACATTCTCTCTCTCTCTCTCTCTCTCTCTCTCTCTCTCTCTCTCTCTCTCTCTCTCCCTTCCTCCCTCCCTCCCTCCCTCCCTCCCTCCCTCCCTCACGGAGACACGTACACACGCACACACACTCACTCAAACACAAACACGCACATACTGTCACACACACACACACACACACACACACACACACTGTCGCGTTTTTTGCTTATCTTGAACTTGGATAGTTGGAGGTTCCTTCTCAAAGAACGATGTAATCGTCTAAGAGAAAGGTAACCCGCGATAAACAAAGTAGTTTACAAACTAAACTCAACCACCACTCCTTGGGGGGACACCACAACGTCAAGCATGCCAACAACATGTGAATAAAAGACCACTGAATCGGGGAATAAATAAACAAATTAAAGTTTATTCAACAATAACATTGACAACGAGGAAAGAAAGCTCTCACAAGAGCCAAGCGATTCCAACCACAACAACCCTGGAATCAAAATACACACTGGTAAACACACGCGTCACCCTGTGGTAATAGGGAAACCTCTTCCCCCTCTCATTTCACCAGAAACCGGAATTAAATCTACAAACAGCTCTAGCACAAAATTCCACAGCTCTTTCAACCACTCGTTCTGACGAGCATTCTCAGAACACTGATAATCTCACCAAGAAATAGAAGCGAAACAACTTGCACTTCATGACAACAAGTCTCACTCACTTCCATTCATAACAGCCCTCACAGCTTTACTAAAAGCATTTAACAAACCCCTGTTAAATAGGCTTATCCCCGAACTTCTCCTAAATTCCCAATTCCAAGATACTATCTCCCTTCAGAAGATTTACTAAAACTTTCCCACAACTCAATGAAATGAAGTCACTCCAACTAACTTCCATGCAACCACACACCACCGTCGCTGCATACCAATGAAGCCTCTATCCCTTCTCCGGCTCCTCCCCTTTTCCCCCTCTAGTGGTGACACACTTCCGCCCAAACCTGAATGGTGAAAAGGTAAACAAAGCAGACCCCGCTCCACACGCTAACACTAGTTCGCAGAAACCACTCCTCGACCGACGAACTCACATGAAACCACTCACACGAGCAACAACCTATGTCGGCGCTAACAACAAGCAAGGGAGTAAATGAAAAGGAATACGCTTACCCCTTCCATCGCCCGGACACTCTCCCGGTCCAGAACATTCCAATCTCCGCGTGACTTTCCCCAGTGCACGCTACCAGAACTATACAGGCGATAAACACAACCAATCTCACAGAAATCCCAAAGCGACCCTAACCCTCTTCCACACTTTCAGTCCCCTGAAAAGAAGAAATTGTTCCAACCCACACTTGAACAATTCACTGGAGATAAAACACAGTCTCTCCTGGAAGTCACTGGTAATACTCTCATAGACAGACGCACGCCCAGCGTCTCCGGTGTCGCCAGAGACAAGTAGGCCCCTCTACAATTTATGCCCCTCTCTTGTCCCATCATGAGATTAACACTGACCTGCAAGCACCAAGCTTATCCCCCAAGTCAGTTCAAGTTCAGAAAGTCAATTCTAAACTTCGGCAGATATCCTCACAGTTATCTGAGCCAATGTGATAAATGTCATCCTATCAAGAGAATCAAATCAAATACCACACTACACCCCGTTGCATGTCCCTCCTGCAACAAATGGCCGTGCCCTTACACCGTCCTAAGCGCGTGTACGCACTAGCACTTTCCAACCCTCTGCCTCCAATCAATCTCTCCCCGTTGATTTAGCCACCCGTGTGGACTCCACACCTACCCCAAGGTGTACATCGTTAGACTCCTTAACCATTTGCACTTAAGCCCGTCCCAACGAAGTCGTAGCTACCAAAGCTACTAAGAAGATTGTACTTGCACGACTGTCGGAACCACCACAGTCAAACAAAGCGCTCCTGTGCACTTCTCGCGTCGCCCTCAGCCTCGCACCTTGACCCGTGTCGGCGCAGCTTCCCTCAGAGACGACGGCGTACCCTCGAGATCCGCCCGCGCAGACTCAGCGTGACGATACTGCAGAGCTTCACCAGTAGCAGTTGCAGTAACCGTAGAAATACGTAGGCACGAAGAAGTGGGTAGGTAGATAGACCAGTAGACCCGTAGATAACCAGACAAGCAGCAAAGCAGCCCAGTGGCTGAGCGGCCAAGAACACAAGCAGCCAAACAGCCAAGCAGCCTGAAACACACAACCGTTTTGCCCCCATAAGCAAACTACCCTTTCCTCTTTTGAATTTACTCAAGCGAGATTCAACGTTTCAGCGGCGCGTCTAGCCCAGATGCCCCAGTTGAACTGCTTACTCATTCCCGGCGAGAAAAATTGAATTAACACTCATTTACTCATGAAATAAATTGGTAAATCATTTCCACATGGAGACAGTTACTCATCCCTGTCATTCCCCATAGACCTACTTCAGACTTAGAGGTACGAATCACCCATGCCCAAACCGATGACCCATTTCCCGCCCAAATCAAACGGTCAAACACCCCACGCGGCAAAAGCAATATGGCGAGACAGCAATAATCACCTCAGTCGTCAGGCCGTGGTTTGGTCCACAGAACTTCGTCCTAGTCACTGGAAGACTCTTCTCCCATTCTCACGTGTCCAACTCCCAGCATGAGTTGACACAGAGAAATTCCTAGTAAGGCCAACCGCCTCAACCCGCCACCCATTGTGGCTTCACGGTCAGCGGAGCTTTCGCCCCCGCTACCGTCCCATCCAAGCGATGGATATGATCTGCCCAGATCAACGCTATCAAACTCGGGCGTCGCTTCTCCCACGTGATTAACCGCCAATCGGTAATGAGAATTTTCCCGCCTCTAGAGTTTTCTCCAATCATCGTCTTACAGATTTCGCGGGCTATGAAACACAGACACAGACACACAGATGGGCACACGTGCGCGCGCGCACACACACACACACACACGCACGCACGCACAGACATACACACACACACGCACACGCACACACACACACACATGCACTCACTTATACACAAGCACGCACACGCACGCACACGCACACACACACAGACATACACACACCAATCACACACACGTGCGCACAGAGACACGCCGCTGAGCGTAGAGATCTGGAGGCGTATGGGGTAAAAAAACCACGCCGCAGGGACGACTATCAGCGCCGAGGGCAGAATCATACAGGTGGGTCTCGCACTGTCCCTCCCTGGCCTCCATGTGTCAACCCCTGTGTCGCACACACGCACGCACGGCGTACCTACACTCGCACACACGGACACACACACACACACACACACACACACACACACACACACACACACACAAAGCACCACCGCCCTCACCCCAAAGACTGAAAGAGAGCGTGCGGGCTTTACCGCTAGCAGGCAGCATAACCCAAGTCAAGGCGCGAACGCTCCGGCTACCGCAACACCGTGCAATCCCCCTCAGTAACTCCCCCCTCTCCCCCCCTCCCCATCTCCCTTCCTTGACTACCTCCCTCTCTCCTTCCTTCTCTCCATCCTAGAAAACGTTGGGGAGGGCAGGCAAGTGTCAGAGGAAACAAAGTCAGCGCGCAGAGAAAGCGACCCCTCGACCAAAGGATCCACGAGCTTGTGTTCTGTTCATTCTGTGTGTGTGTGTGTGTGTGTGTGTGTGTGTGTGTGTGTGTGTGTGTGTGTGTTTGTTTGTATGTGTGCATGTACTTGTGTGTGTGTGTGTTTGTGTGTGTGTATTTACTTGTGTGTGTGTTTATATGTGTGTGCCCTTGTGTGAGTGTGTGTGTGTGTGTGTGTTTGTGTGTGTTTGTGTGTGTGTGTGTACTTGTGTGTGTGTGCGTTTGTGTGCGCGCGTGTGTGTGTGTTTGCTTCGCGCCTCCTCCAGTTCTCTCATCCCTTGTCTCACTCAGCCGATGTCTGTCTCATCTCCGAACACTATGCCTTGGCGATGGGGATGGCGGTAATTAGTGGTGGTGGTGCATGGTGGTGGTTGTGGTGGTGGTGGTGGTGGTGGTGTGTGTGTGTGTGTGTGTGTGTGCGTGCGTGCGTGTGTGTATCCGGGTTTGTGTGTGTGTATGTTTGCGTGTGTACGTGTATGTGTGTGTGTTTGCGCGTGTACGTGTGTGTGTATGTGTCTTTTCAGATCACTTCTCGATTGTGTGTATTTTTCATATCGCTCCACCAAGGTGTATGTATGTATATATGTAATTATGGGTGGGAGCACACGTGCATACAAGTGCGTGTGCAAGCGCATGTGTACATCCTTGCGTGCGAGCGTAAGTCGACTGTCATCCCCATGAACCTAATATTGATTCTACCGATGTGTGTGCATGCGCGCGCTTGCGTGTGTGCGTGCATTCGTGCATGTATGTCTGTGCGTACATGTTTTCATATTTCTGTGCTCCCGCGTGTGCGTGTGCGTGTGCATGTGTGTGTGTGTGTGTGTGTGTGTGTGTGTGTGTGTGTGTGTGTGTGTGTGTGTGTGTGTGTGTGTGTGAGAGAGAGAGAGAGAGAGAGAGAGAGAGAGAGAGAGAGAGAGAGAGAGAGAGAGAGAGAGAGGCACACCGATGAGGCAGCAGGACAGACACATTCAGTACAGGTCTATCTACGGGCAGGTCGACAATCTCTTTCTCCTCTCCCTTTTCCCCAAGCAAACTTTCGAATGCTCAGCCTGACTGTGGCAGCCGCTCTTTTATCGATGGAGAACAAACATTGGGCTGGTCTTTGGCTGAGCAAGTAGCAGAGGTCATTTTGGCCACGGCTGCTACAGCTCCATGGCCGTCAGGAAGTAGACCGAGTATTTGGTAGTGACTGACCAATGATGGAGGTCACAGGAGGGGGAGAAAGGAGAAAGGAAGGAGCGAGTGAGGGTGAGGATCCGGAAGAGCTGGGGGTGAAAACGAAGAGGAGTAGGAGGTGGGGGTGGGGGTGGGAGGAGTGAAGGAAGTAGTGGGTGTGTGGGTGATGGCGTCAGTTGCTACTGGTTTAGCGGGCGGCTTGGTTTAAGTGTTACGCTCTTGTGATTATATCAGCCAGCCTCTCTCTCTCTCTCTCTCTCTCTCTCTCTCTCTCTCTCTCTCTCTCTCTCTCTCTCTCTCTCTCTCTCTCTCTCTCTCTCTCTCTCTCCCTCCCTCCCTCCCTCCCTCAATCTCTCTCTCTCTCTCTCTCTCTCTCTCTCTCTCTCTCTCTCTCTCTCTCTCTCTCTCTCTCTCTCTCTTATAGGTGCATTAATTTCAGTCACCATTGCTCTAGTTGATGAGACTGGATTTTGATATAGTGATTGTGTTGCAGCAAACTCACTGTTTGCTGGCTCAGCTCTTGACGCAAATGGTGTTGAGGCTTCAACAGAAATGAAAAATTCTTCCTTTTCCTCTTGAATGTTCTTGTGTAGCCGCTTAAGTAGTGCAGTGTAAATTGAAAACATGTCTTTAAAGGAAGAATATATGTTGGGACTATTATTATGTATGCATCTCCAGGAATATTGCGACTTGTGCATGTTAACGTGGCTGACAAGTAAATGCTGTGTGCCGACGTGTGTGCCAGCGTGAGTGCGTGTGCGCACTTGCATGCACGTTTATGCTTGCGAGAGAGAGAATGAATTAGTGAGTGAATGACGTTTTATGACTAATGAGCCTTTGTAGGCTATTGAGAGAGAGGGGGGGGGGGGGGGAGAGATATGTGTGTATGTATGTGTTTTCTGTTTTTACTGCGCCATTATTGCGATAAACATGCTCACGGCGCGACAAGACGAAATAAAAAAGTATTGAGGCCAGTTTTAAAGGCGGCCAAGGATGGACTAGCCCTCAGACCCTCAGGAAGTTGGTTCGAGAGTCTCGGTCCAACAAAACTGAAGGAGCGGTCACCGAAGCTCCGTAACCTTGTTTGTGGGACAGTCAAGAGTCTTTTGTTTGATGAACGGAGACTCCTTGTGGGGTTGTGAGGTCTAAGGAGTTCTCTGAGGTAGGTTTGGGCTGCAACAGTTTCACACTTAAACACGATGGATAGGGTCTTAAATTCCACCCGTTGGTGAACTGGAAGCCAAGAGAGAGAGAGAGAGAGAGAGAGAGAGAGAGAGAGAGAGAGAGAGAGAGAGAGAGAGAGAGA
This sequence comes from Theodoxus fluviatilis, assembly GCA_034096865.1. Classification (NCBI taxonomy): domain Eukaryota; kingdom Metazoa; phylum Mollusca; class Gastropoda; order Cycloneritida; family Neritidae; genus Theodoxus; species Theodoxus fluviatilis. Next base: position 34,384 of record JAWQFJ010027870.1, on the reverse strand, counting down.
GAGAGAGAGAGAGAGAGAACTGGCGCGAGTTCACTCATGAAAGTAGGGTGAGGGTGTTTTTTGTGCAGTGGGAGAGGGGGAAGCAAACAATGTACAATCGATCGCGCGTTTCATATTTAATTCAACTTCTGCCCAGATCCCCCGGGTTCTTTTAAAAACTGGGAGTGTTTCAATCAAAAGCAGAACACCACCTGTTTCGTATTGTCGCCGAAATCCACGCGTCCCTCCGAAAATGCAGGGGAGTATCCATGGCATAAGCGAGTAGTTCCACATGAAACGACCAGAAAGGAAAGCCAAATGGTTCTCGCCATCTTTGTTTCCTCTGGTGCCTGCCCCCATTTTTGTCTAGGAGTGTGGGGGCATGTGCAAGGCACCTAGGGACCAAGCCTTGAAGTGCGTGCTGACTGCAGCACGAACTTTGAGCCAGCCCATCCTGTTTGGGTCCCACCTCATTCTTGCTTCAGTCCTGCCTCTGTCCTACCTCAGTTTTGCCTCAGTCCTTCCTCAGTCCTGCCTCTGTCCTACCTCAGTCCTGCCTCTGTCTTGCCTCAGTCCTTCCTTAGTCTTGCCTCTGTCCTACCTCTGTCCTACCTCAGTCTTGCCTGTCTTGCCCCCGTCCTGCCTCTGTCCTACCTCAGTCTTGCCTCTGTCCTACCTCAGTCTTGCCTGTCTTGCCTCAGTCCTGCCTCTGTCCTACCTCAGTCTTGCCTCTGTCCTACCTCAGTCTTGCCTGTCTTGCCTCAGTCCTTCCTTAGTCTTGCCTCTGTCCTACCTCAGTCTTGCCTGTCTTGCCTCTGTCCTACCTCAGTCTTGCCTGTCTTGCCTCAGTCCTTCCTTAGTCTTGCCTCTGTCTTGCCTGTCTTGCCTGTCTTGCCTCAGTCCTGCCTTAGTCTTGCCTCAGTCCTGCCTCTGTCCTACCTCAGTCTTGCCTGTCTTGCCTCAGTCCTTCCTTAGTCTTGCCTCTGTCTTGCCTGTCTTGCCTCAGTCCTTCCTTAGTCCTGCCTCAGTCCTACCTCAGTCTTGCCTGTCTTGCCTCAGTCTTGCCTTAGTCTTGCCTCTGTCTTGCCTGTCTTGCTTCAGTCTTGCCTCTGTCCCAACTCACTCTGGCCTCAGTCTTGCCTGTCTTGCCTCAGTCCTTCCTTAGTCTTGCCTCTGTCTTGCCTCAGTCCTTCCTTAGTCTTGCCTCTGTCCTACCTCTGTCCTTCCTTAGTCTTGCCTCTGTCTTGCCTGTCTTGCCTCAGTCCTGCCTCAGTCTTGCCTCTGTCTTGCCTGTCTTGCCTCAGTCCTGCCTCTGTCCTACCTCTGTCTTGCCTGTCTTGCCTCAGTCCTTCCTTAGTCTTGCCTCTGTCCTACCTCTGTCTTGCCTGTCTTGCTTCAGTCCTTCCTTAGTCTTGCCTCTGTCTTGCCTGTCTTGCCTCAGTCCTTCCTTAGTCTTGCCTCTGTCTTGCCTGTCTTGCCTCAGTCCTGCCTCAGTCTTACCTCTGTCTTGCCTGTCTTGCCTCAGTCCTGCCTCTGTCCTACCTCTGTCTTGCCTGTCTTGCCTCAGTCCTTCCTTAGTCTTGCCTCTGTCCTACCTCTGTCCTACCTCAGTCTTGCCTGTCTTGCCTCAGTCCTGCCTGTCTTGCCTCAGTCCTGCCTCAGTCCTGCCTGTCTTGCCTCAGTCCTGCCTCTGTCCTACCTCTGTCTTGCCTGTCTTGCCTCAGTCCTTCCTTAGTCTTGCCTCTGTCTTGCCTGTCTTGCCTCAGTCCTTCCTTAGTCTTGCCTCTGTCTTGCCTGTCTTGCCTCAGTCCTGCCTCTGTCCTACCTCAGTCTTGCCTCTGTCTTGCCTGTCTTGCCTCAGTCGTGCCTCAGTCTTGCCTGTCTTGCCTCAGTCCTGCCTCTGTCTTGCCTGTCTTGCCTCTGCCATGCCTCAGTCTTGCCTCTGCCTTGCCTGTCTTGCCTCAGTCCTGCCTCAGTCTTGCCTCTGCCTTGCCTGTCTTGCCTCAGTCCTGCCTCTGTCTTGCCTGTCTTGCCTCAGTCCTGCCTTAGTCTTGCCTGTCTTGCCTCAGTCCTGCCTCAGTCTTGCCTGTCTTGCCTCAGTCCTGCCTCAGTCTTGCCTGTCTTGCCTCAGTCCTGCCTTAGTCTTGCCTGTCTTGCCTCAGTCCTGCCTTAGTCTTGCCTGTCTTGCCTCAGTCCTGCCTCTGTCTTGCCTGTCTTGCCCCCGTCCTGCCTCTGTCCTACCTCAGTCTTGCCTCTGTCTTGCCTCAGTCCTGCCTCAGTCTTGCCTCTGTCTTGCCTCAGTCCTGCCTCTGTCTTGCCTCAGTCCTGCCTCAGTCTTGCCTCTGTCTTGCCTCAGTCCTGCCTCAGTCTGCTCGTTGCCTCAGTCTGCCTAGTCTGCCTCAGTCTGCCTCAGTCTTGCCTGTCTTGACTCAGTCCTGCCTCTAGTCTGCTCTGCCTCAGTCTGCCTGTCTTGCCTCAGTCCTGCCTCAGTCTTGCCTGTCTTGCCTCAGTCCTGCCTCAGTCTTGCCTGTCTGGCCACAGTCCGGCCGTAGTCTTGCCTGTCTTGCTCAGTCCTGCCTCAGTCTTGCCTGTCTGCCTCAGTCCTGCCTAGTCTTGCCTCTGTCTTGCCTCAGTCCTGCCTCAGTCTTGCGTCTTGCCTCCTGCCTCAGTCTGCTCTGTCTTGCCTCAGTCCTGCCTCAGTCTTGCCTCTGTCTTGCCTCAGTCCTGCCTCAGTCTTGCCTGTCTTGCCTCAGTCCTGCCTCAGTCTTGCCTGTCTTGCCTCAGTCCTGCCTCAGTCTTGCCTGTCTTGCCTCAGTCCTGCCTCAGTCTTGCCTGTCTTGCCTCAGTCCTGCCTCAGTCTTGCCTGTCTTGCCTCAGTCTGCTAGTCTTGCCTCTGTCTTGCCTCAGTCCTGCCTCAGTCTTGCCTGTCTTGCCTCAGTCCTGCCTTAGTCTTGCCTCTGTCTTGCCTCAGTCCTGCCTCAGTCTTGCCTGTCTTGCCTCAGTCCTGCCTTAGTCTTGCCTCTGTCTTGCCTCAGTCCTGCCTCTGTCTTGCCTGTCTTGCCTCAGTCCTGCCTCAGTCTTGCCTGTCTTGCCTCAGTCCTGCCTCTGTCTTGCCTGTCTTGCCTCAGTCCTGCCTCAGTCTTGCCTGTCTTGCCTGTCTTGCCTCAGTCCTGCCTCAGTCTTGCCTGTCTTGCCTCAGTCCTGCCTTAGTCTTGCCTGTCTTGCCTCAGTCCTGCCTCAGTCTTGCCTGTCTTGCCTCAGTCCTGCCTCTGTCTTATCTGTCTTGCCTCAGTCCTGCCTCAGTCTTGCCTGTCTTGCCTGTCTTGCCTCAGTCCTGCCTCAGTCTTGCCTGTCTTGCCTCAGTCCTGCCTCTGTCTTGCCTGTCTTGCCCCCGTCCTGCCTCTGTCCTACCTCAGTCTTGCCTCTGTCTTGCCTGTCTTGCCTCAGTCCTGCCTCAGTCTTGCCTGTCTTGCCTCAGTCCTGCCTCAGTCTTGCCTGTCTTGCCCCCGTCCTGCCTCTGTCCTACCTCAGTCTTGTCTCTGTCTTGCCTGTCTTGCCTCAGTCGTGCCTCAGTCTTGCCTGTCTTGCCTCAGTCCTGCCTCAGTCTTGCCTGTCTTGCCCCCGTCCTGCCTCTGTCCTACCTCAGTCTTGCCTGTCTTGCCTCAGTCGTGCCTCAGTCTTGCCTCTGTCTTGCCTCAGTCCTGCCTCAGTCTTGCCTGTCTTGCCTGTCTTGCCTCAGTCCTGCCTTAGTCTTGCCTGTCTTGCCTCAGTCCTGCCTTAGTCTTGCCTGTCTTGCCTCAGTCCTGCCTTAGTCTTGCCTGTCTTGCCTCAGTCCTGCCTTAGTCTTGCCTGTCTTGCCTCAGTCCTGCCTTAGTCTTGCCTGTCTTGCCTCAGTCCTGCCTTAGTCTTGTCTCTGTCCCAACTCACTCTGGCCTCAGTCTTGCCTCAGTCCTTCATCAGTCCTGCCTCAGTCTTGCCTGTCTTGCTTCAGTCTTGCCTTAGTCTTGCCTGTCTTGCCTCAGTCCTGCCTCAGTCTTGCCTGTCTTGCTTCAGTCTTGCCTTAGTCTTGCCTCTGTCCCAACTCACTCTGGCCTCAGTCTTGCCTCTGACCCAACTCACTCTGGCCTCAGTCTTGCCTCAGTCCTTCATCAGTCCTGCCTCTGTCTTGCCTGCCTTGCTTCAGTCTTGCTTAAGTCTTGCCTGTCTTGCCTCAGTCCTGCCTCAGTCTTGCCTTAGTCCTGCCTCAGTCCTGCCTTAGTCTTGCCTGCCTTGCTTCAGTCTTGCTTAAGTCTTGCCTCTGTCCCAACTCACTCTGGCCTCAGTCTTGCCTCAGTCCTGCCTCAGTCCTGCCTTAGTCTTGCCTGCCTTGCTTCAGTCTTGCTTAAGTCTTGCCTCTGTCCCAACT
>JAWQFJ010027870.1:5000-25000 GCA_034096865.1 Theodoxus fluviatilis | reverse complement strand
TATGTGAAAGAGAAACATTGATGAAAGAAGGTAAGCCGTAATGCATACAACCCTACGTGGAGTTATTTCAGACTTCCCTTGTTCTGATTCATAATGCCCGCAATATCTTGACGGAAGTAGAAATGGCATTGTCAGATGTGGTCTCGTGCAATCCATTCTATATGACTGTCTGCATTAGTTTGTGCAGACCTGTTTTGAGTTTTTAATTCATGAACTTGCCGAAGAAGTTGGGACAGTTTGGTTGAAATGTGTAAAAACCGACTGTAATACCTCACCATTGAAGCGCTGTCGAAAGAAAACGCTGAATAATGCGTGAATCTAATGCAGTTAGGAAACGTTCAATAGAAGGATCACATACACAACACACGCATGCACACATGCACGCACGCTCGCAGAAAGAGAGAGCGAGAGAGAGAGGGGGGGGGGGATGGAGAGAGAGGGGGGGAGGAGAGAGAGAGAGAGAGAGATGAGAGAGAGAGAGAGAGAGAGAGACTTTTCAACCAGGCTTCCACGATGATTTACAAGCACCTTCGGTTTATGGCTCAAAACTGAAGAGAAAAAAGCACAGAAGCTTCTTTGAGAGTAAATTTACTAGGCGTATTTGGGCTGCTCCGTCAGCCTGAATGCTTTATCATCTGAAGTGATTTTACCAGAGAGTGCCCCGATAGAGCACACTGCCGCTTCAAGCACACAGAACATACTGGAGAGGAATCTATCATGTGGAGAGCAGTGTGACCCGAAGGCAACCTGTAGTAGCTGTTTCTCACGCCCCGGCTGCAGGCAGGGCAGGGGCAGGTTGGCACAGAGGCCGTGTTCTCTATACTTGTAGATGTCGTCCTCAGTGGCACCACCATCCTTGGGCTTCCACAAGTCTTCATTGTCGACTGTGGCAGGTCTTAGATTTCCAAAGGTTATTTTGGCGAAATATGTTGTTGTTATTCAAGCATAAATCGTACCGTACTCTCCTTAGAGGTTTGCATGCATGATTAATTTGATACTGAGATAATATGTGTCGTATAATAAAGGAGGTGTAACTACTCGCAACTCAACCTGAAAATGTATCTTATTCCCATATATATATTCCCACCGTAATCTTTAACGAGTTTACCGGTTATAGAAATAGAGGAGTGCACAGGGAATGACTCTAGTTGCTCTCCTAACAGTGTTGTTATAGACTGAAGAAAGTGTACATTTGTAAACGTTCCGGATCTTTGTTTGAGTGTTTCTATGTGAAGTATTTGTGGTTATTTCATAATCGTGATTAGATGTTTGAGTGAACTTTTTCCTGTGGACGAGATGACGTGTGTGTGTGTGTGTGTGTGTGTGTGTGTGTATGTGTGTGTGTGTGTGTGTGTGTGTGTGTGTGTGTGTGAGAGAGAGAGAGAGAGAGAGAGAGAGAGAGATAGAGAGAGAGATAGAGAGAAAGAGAGAGAGAGGAATAAAAAAGTGACAGGAACATGGAAAAGGTGAGTAAAACGAAGCCAGAGAAAAAGTGACATTGTCACGCATGCTCTCTCTCTCTCTCTCTCTCTCTCTCTCTCTCTCTCTCTCTCTCTCTCTCTCTCTCTCTGTGAGCCCCTTACATTGGTGGGCTGACGACGTCGGGATGGAGGAGGGAGGGAGGGGGGCCGATGTAGGTCACCATTTGATGTGCCTGTATTTTTACCCGGTGTTGTTAGCGGGCCACTTATGCTAGCGATAACCTGGCGAGGCCAGGACTGGGGGGGGCAGAGGTTTCCTTTGAAGTTGAGGGCGGTAGCGGGAACTTGGCTGAGAGCGGTCGAGCTAGAGTGGGCCGCTTTTCCTGGGAAAATCACTCTGTTGAAGTCGCACTCCAGTCGGCGCGAGCTAGCGCGAGATTATTCCACTGCGGCGCCTGTAGAGGCCGATGTGGTCTCCTCGAGTGATGTTCCTGAGAGGATCCGTGCAAGGGCGAAGCGACTCCTTGGAGAAAAGAGGCTTTTCCTGCCTGGAGGTGATGAGAGGAGACGGGACGCCGTGGTGGAGATTCTGGTTTGCCTGTCCAACATCAAAGACGTGAAGCTTTGTTAATGCTTTTTGCCTGCCTGCCAAAGGAGTGTTTGTACAGTTGTTGCGGGAAGTGTCGGGAAGTGTGGAGCTTTTGCGTCGTTTCATGTTGTGTCGAGTTTGCGTTGCGTGCGAAAGCTTTCATGCTGAAATTACTGGAACTATCTCTGAAAAAGCATCTTTGTCCTCGAAATTCATAACCGCGAAAACTTAGTCTTCCACTTGTGAGCAGCACACATGTGGGGGTGCTTTGATGGCCAGAGCTATTTATACCTAGCCTTTGAGTTTGAGCTGTGTTTCTTTGACCAACTTTGACCAAATATATTCTGGCATTTTGAATCATAAAATTGCTTCCAGAAATTATAAAACACAGGTGCCAGCTTTTATATTTAACCACTAAAGAAAATCATACTCATCGTTACGTTGAAACGTAATTCAAGCGTTACAGCAACGTCAGGAAAACTGTTTGTATGAACTGTGAAATGGGGAATTACATAGAGTTGATCATTTTTAAAAATCAAATAATGCTTTCACTGCTCTTGGTGGTATCAGATTTTCCTCCCAACATGTATGTGGAGAAAAGGCATTCTAGACTGACGATGGTCATCACAGCACACACAATACATGACACTGTACATGTACATGCTGACCATACAAGGAGCGTCTCACTATGCCCAGGGCAGTGGAATGTCGTACAAGCCCAGGACCAAGCTTTCCCTGTTTTCCTCCCTGTCCGCGTCGCCCTGACACGCGGCCGGGGCTGCACGGAAAAGAGGATTGTCCCAGTCCCAAAATCGATGGAGGAGATGGGAAGGGAAGAGAGAGAGAGAGAGAGAGAGAGAGAGAGAGAGAGAGAGACAGAGACAGAGAGAGAAAGAGAGAGAGACAGAGAGAGAGAGACAGATAGAGAGAGAGACACAGAGAGAGAGAGAAAGAGAGAGAGAAAGATCACGCAAAACACATCATTCCAATACACACACACACACACACCTACACACACGAACACATACACACACACCGCACGCACGCACGCACACACACACACACACACACACACACACACACACACACACACACACACACACACACACACACCTACACCCCACCCCACCCGCACGTGCGCTCACACACTCACACATACACACCACAACACCAGCACACACACACACACACACATACACACACACACACACACACACACACACACACACACACACACACACACACACACACACACGCAGGGGAAGGAAATGGAATAGATGGAAGGGAGAAGGAATGGGGTGGAAGGAGATAGAGGAGTCACTGGAGGGAGAGAGAGAGAGAAAGAGAGCTCTAGACAGATTAGTCTGCCAGGCAATGCAAGGACGTCTTCCATGGGTGCGGGCCGCACAGCAGGGATTAGGAGATCCCGCAGGACGACGCTGTCGCAATTGGACTGCATTGATCGCACTTGGAGTCTGCAGAGCCTCTCTCTGCTGGGCCTGTCAGCTTTTTTCTTTTTCGATTTCCTCTTCCTCCCCATCCTCAGCTATCTATTTCAGAGTTTCCCCCATTTTTTATACTTCGTGCCTGCCTGTTTTTGTGGGTGGCAGTGGAATGTTTTCCACTCCCTTCCATGAATGTCTTGTCGTCGCATTCAACACCACCACTCTGTCAGTTTGGCTGCCAAACGATCGAAGCTGAGCTTAACTTTTCCATCATGGTTGTCAAGGTCATCTCCACTCCAACATAAGGACTTTCGCATGGGATTTCATGGATTATTTTTTACTCTCATCCCTCTTCTAAAAAATGCTAATTACTGCTGCTGCAGATGGCCGTGATGGTGGCTTTTGAAAGGAATGAGTGAGCTGACTGCTTATTGTATTTTTGCACAGGAGCTAATGCTTCATTCAAGGGTCTTGCAATGGAACGAGAACCATTTAACTTTGCTTTGCCCTGCAAACCTTCACCGCCTAGATTTAAACGTGTGTATCACACGCGGTATCATGCGTCACCATAAAGTGTTGGTTTCTGCTCATTCGTGTCAACTGTCATGTAGAAGGTGCTGGAGACCGCCCGCTATCAGCGCAATCTGAGACATCAGTGAAATGATTACCATAGGATCTTTGCTATATTGCTTGTATTTCACTCTAACGATGTTCATATCAATTAGGAAATCAACTTTCTCACCACCACAATATTTTTGCTACTGCTGCAACAAGGAAAGAAAACATTGCTCTTTAGTCTAAAGAGTGAATTCTCATCTTCGAGTAGGATTCGCCGAGACATCTGAATGTGAGGTATGTTCAGTAATGCACAACTTAAATAACTCGACGCTGAAATAAACTCTCTCTCATCTTGGGTAAGCTCCTCCAAAACGCCTCCAAAGCATGCCAGAGGGGTGGCAGAAGACATTCTTGAAATCCTGTTGCAAATATTCCTCTTCACACCGCTAAGTACCCACGTCTCCACAGCAGAAGCGCTTACAGGGGTTCAGTGGGTGTCCTGACAGAGTGAAGGAACTCCGTTATCGGGCGAAAGAGTTTTGTTTGGAATACCCACCCTTCACTACTCCCGCCAGGAAGGCAGGTACGCAGGCACGCATGCACACACGCCCGCCCGCCCGCCCGCACACACACACACACACACACACACACACACACACACACACACACACACACACACACACACACCAACAGCACGAGCTCAGAGAGAAACAGAAAGGGTGGAGGTAGGCGTGAAGGCCACTTAAGCATAATTATCTTTGTCACCGCATTATTTGTATTCAGTATGTGAAGAGTAAAGATGTTGTTTCTCACAGCAACTTATCACCCATGTCTGGGCCCGAAGCCGATTTACACTTTATCCCCTGTTCACTGGGCGGTTTTATCAATCCTTTACTGGCACGATAATAAACATAGCGACAGAGGGATAAGATACACCCAATAAGGTACCAGCACCAACTCTACTCCCTGGTGAGGATTCCAACCGATGCGAGCTCACGGCCGCAGACAAGGGTTCATCGCACCACAGTGTGCCTTCGCTGTCCTCACAGGTAGCCCGGTTTTACCCCTGGGTGGGGAGAAGCAGGGATGAAACTCTGGAAACCGCGCAGCTTTGAATACCGTACTCACCAGCCGCAAGCAACTGCACGTAAAACCCGCTATCCATTCGGCCACTGAGCACCTCAAGTATGAATGGTTTCCCAATTCTCTCTTTTCCTATATATGGGTTCATCAACCATCTGCCTTGTTTTCTGTGAGTGTAATGTGTGTTGTGAAATGGTTACTATCATTCAAGTCATTTTCTGAGTTTATCTTTATCAAATGCATCGTTATTCATTTCTTCTATTTATCCTCCCTCCCCCCCCCCCTCTCTCTTTCCTCTCCTCTCCTCTCCTCTCCTCTCCTCTCCTCTCCTCTCCTCTCCTCTCCTCTCCTCTCCTCTCCTCTCCTCTCCTCTCCTCTCCTCTCCTCTCCTCTCCTCTTCTCCCCTCTCCCTCTGCTCTCTTCTCTCCCATCCCCCCCTCTCTCTCTCTCTCTCTCTCTCTTTCTCTCTCTCTCTCTCTCTCTCTCTCTCTCTCTCTCTCTCTCTCTCTCTCCCCTCCCTCACTCTCTCACCCTCTCCAGCAACATACTGCTACAATACGCCCTAATCAGCCCCATTCACTGCAAATCCCCATTATGCCATTATACGTACTCAAGGTCACCTCCAGCATATACCTCCATAGAGAGCTGTGGTTGCCTGTACTGCAATGTGGCAACCGTATGACCAAGGGGGAAGGGCGGCGCCCTGTGGCTTAGTTCCGTCCAGAAGGTCAATGGCCGCATTTTGTGGCATTAGGCCTCGCAGCGCCCGAGACAGAGGGGCTGGCAGTGAGACCACGACGCCTGATGAGGAGCAAAGAGCCTGAGGACGATATTTCCCACTGGAGCCCAACTGAGAAGATTGGAGGCCCACCGCGAAAACCAACACGCCTAACGTGGAAGTAAGTCACGGACAAACAGAACGGCCAGCCCCAACCGCCGCATGGTCTCAGCAGGTGCCTCCACACTCTTGTGTCTTGGCCTTCTCCTCATCCTTGTACTCGGCCTCTGTGTGGCAGAGCTGAGTCAAGAGCGATTCATTGGTCAGTGGAAATGAACTTGAGGATTTGAAGTCAATGGTCGTTTGTATTTAGGAGGACTTAGGGTTCTGTCCGTTGAAGCGATGTGTAACCATGATTGGACAGTCGGTCATGGTCTCGGGCAATCTACAGAAAAACAGCATTATGTGTGATGCTGTACATGCATGTGATGAATGGGGAGGTCTACATTCCTCGCAGCTAACGAATACGCGAGGGTTTTCAGTCCATGGTTGTTCACATTCAAAAGAAGGACTTAGGTGTACGACGTCTGTGTTAGTGAGGTGTATCCTTGATTGGACAGTCGTGTACGGTAGCGGTCAATTAGTAGAAAGCACTTTACGTGTAATGTCGTAGGCTATGCATGTGGTAATTGGATGTGGAGGTCTGAATTCCATAAACACAACGGACTTCATTCATACAGGTCTCTGAACATTAACAGCGTGCATTTTCACGTAAAGACTCACCAGGCTGGTGTAGCCTTGTAAACAATTTTTTTACACACATACGTACATGAAATACATATGACGAAGAGACTTGTTTTGTCCGTTGTATACAGTCAATTAAGCTCCATTTTGTACTGGCTTGACTGTGCACACCACCTTTTTAGTTTTCTAACTTTAGGCGTTTCTCCGTTGTATTTGTGCATGTGACGCGATGGATGCCAGTGCCAAGGTCAAGCGCTGTCCTTCACCTTTGCCCCGCGATGTCACACAAGTTGTCCAGGCCCATTACCTGGCGTGACGACTGATGTTAATGATGATGATGGTGATGGTGATGGTGAGAATACTGCTGCTGCTGCTGCTGATGATGATGACGACGACGACTTAAGTCTCCAATTAGTTGTTTGTGCTTGATGCTCCCTGCAAAATGAACACTGTAGACTTATCAGCCATTAACGTTTGCAGAGATGGGGTTTAAGGCTTTCTAAAGTTGGGTGGAGATGGATGGATAAGGAGACAAAGAAGGCAAGAAAATATTACGCTTTTTCGTGAGCATTCCCTGCGTACACACTTGGAATTGGAAGACGGCTCTGCCTAGTGGAAATAAGCGTACAATGCGATGGGTGCTCGGGAACTAATCATGTGAGGCAGACGAGCTCACAATGATTGAAACAGTGCTAACTGAGGGTTCGAACCATGTACACAAGTATTCTTTTAACTGGCAGCCAATGAAGAGCTTTCTGTCTGAGAATGATTTGACCTGACTTCCTCGTTGTCATCAGGATCTGTCATACACTATCTTTCCCATTCGGCACAGTTCTTTTTGTTGCCTCCTGCTTTTCTCATGTGGAAGAGTAGTCTACTTATCTTCACCTCACGCAAGCAGATTCAGTTTACAAGGAGTTTGGATGCATATATGCTGTCACATGTAAAGTGCTTCGGGATGGGTTTTTTTCTCCCCACGTAGGCCTTTGTGTTTGATATGTATCGTCTCTACATCTATGTGTATGAACCTCTGTGTTTGATATGTATCGTCTCTACATCTATGTGTATGAACCTCTGTGTTTGATAAGTATCGTCTTTACATCTATGTGTATGAACCTCTGTGTTTGATATGTATCGTCTCTACATCTATGTGTATGAACCTCTGTGTTTGATATGTATCGTCTCTACTTCTATGTGTATGAACCTCTGTGTTTGATATGTGTCGTCTTTACATCTATGTGTATGAACCCATAAACAGTACTAAGCTTACGTCCTAGCTGCGTTCTGTGGACCGTAAACTTCGTGGGCTACATTAGTGTAGCTGTACTCGGAAAACAAACTTATACATACATATATTGCTCGGCGTACATGTTAACTACAGTCTTTATACTTGTACATCTGTCATTTACCAGTAGGCTCCGTGTTCCACACCTTCACCTCTAAACAGTCACACCTGCGCCCAGCAAACGCAGCGAACACAGCGACCAGGGTGCTGCCAGGGTCGGATGCGCGGTAACACAGATTACCCTGGCCGGCCAGCCCATCCAGCCTCCATCCCTCTAAACCCCCATCCCCACCCCCGCCCTCTGCCCCCCCCCCCCTCCCCTCCCTCACCCTCCACCTCCCTACCCCCGTCCGTTCCCTCTCCTTTCCCTTCTGGCGACGCAGGCCAGGAATGCCAGGAATGAGCTGGGGACGGGCGCGAAGGTCGCCCGCTATTGTCTCCACGTCACAGAGCTGTCTAACCCCCCCCTCCCCCCAAACTACCCTCCTCAACCTCCACCCCTATACCTCCCCCCTCCCCCTCAACCCCCAGCTCCTCTCTTCCTTCGACCATCAGCCACCGCACCACCTGAGATGGGCCACCCAGTCCGGGAGGGATGCGCGGAGAGTAGAAGGTCTGCACGTGGCATGGTGATTATCGTCCTGCTGTGGGAAGTAGGGGATACATGTGACGTCATTCTCAACACCTCCATCCTCTCTTCCTCCCTAATCTCCTCTCATCCCACTGCTAGGAAATCTCGAACTCCCCTGCTCCATTGATAGGAGCTGTCTTGCAGTTCCGCACGGACCTGCCAGGGTGTCGGGAAGGCAGGGCGCTGAGGGACGAGGGCGGAGACCGATGAGTTTCCCTTGATAAGATGACGTCTCACTTACGCACGCCTTGGTGTAAGTGGACTGAAATGCGCCCACTTAAGTCTTCTGATCTGCATGTATTGTCTTGTGCCCTGTCTTGGCCGTATAGACGAATGGCGTGCTGGATGGAACAGAAGTGTTGCAAACAGTTCCCTCAGTGCTTCCGTGCTTGTCGCTGTGCGATGCATTGAATCCTCACATAAAAACCACAGCAAGCTTGGTTGGCGAGCACTGTTTAGCTTCTTGTTAGAATATGATAATAGGATTTCAGTAGCTCCATCATTGAGACAATTTGAAGACGTCTTTCAAATATGCTGCACGTGATCATTTCGGCATTAGTATGGCCCAATACTGGGGAGATTGGCCCAGTCTGCTCTTTTCATAACGTGGAGCTGCAATACATGTGCACTGTCAAAAATGAAGACGTGAACATTGAATGTACGTTCACCAGAGGACGGTAATTCGGATCAATAGGTATCAGAGATGAGCGTTCTCCGCAAGCGTTCGCGAAGCCCATAGGTCACTCCTGCTTGAACCTGTCCTCGCGGGTGCTCGCAGTGAACGCTCATCTCTGAACACGTTTTTATGCCTGTCTTACCAACTGCTGTCCCACGGAGAGCGCGATCCAGACTAAGGGCTCGCTGTTGTGTAATGTAGCGCCTCTGTGCTTGAAAACAAGGTTGCAAACGGTCGCTGTTGTGTGATGTAGCGCCTCTGTGCTCCAAAACAAGGTTGCAAACGATCGCTGTTGTGTGATGTAGCGCCTCTGTGCTCCAAAACAAGGTTGCAAACGATCGCTGTTGTGTGATGTAGCGCCTCTGAGCTCCAAAACAAGGTTGCAAACGATCGCTGTTGTGTGATGTAGCGCCTCTGTGCTTGAAAACAAGGTTGCAAACGATCGCTGTTGTGTGATGTAGCGCCTCTGTGCTCCAAAACAAGGTTGCAAACGATCGCTGTTGTGTGATGTAGCGCCTCTGTGCTCCAAAACAAGGTTGCAAACGATCACTGTTGTGTGATGTAGCGCCTCTGTGCTTGAAAACAAGGTTGCAAACGATCGCTGTTGTGTGATGTAGCGCCTCTGTGCTTGAAAACAAGGTTGCAAACGATCGCTGTTGTGTGATGTAGCGCCTCTGTGCTCCAAAACAAGGTTGCAAACGATCGCTGTTGTGTGATGTAGCGCCTCTGTGCTCCAAAACAAGGTTGCAAACGATCGCTGTTGTGTGATGTAGCGCCTCTGTGCTCCAAAACAAGGTTGCAAACGAAGGCTGTTGTGTGATGCAGCGCCTCTGTGCTCCAAAACAAGGTTGCAAACGATCGCTGTTGTGTGATGTAGCGCCTCTGTGCTCCAAAACAAGGTTGCAAACGATCGCTGTTGTGTGATGTTGCGCCTCTGTGCTTGAAAACAAGGTTGCAAACGATCGCTGTTGTGTGATGTAGCGCCTCTGTGCTTGAAAACAAGGTTGCAAACGATCGCTGTTGTGTGATGTAGCGCCTCTGTGCTCCAAAACAAGGTTGCAAACGATCGCTGTTGTGTAATGTAGCGCCTCTGTGCTCCAAAACAAGGTTGCAAACGAAGGCTGTTGTGTGATGTAGCGCCTCTGTGCTCCAAAACAAGGTTGCAAACGATCGCTGTTGTGTGATGTAGCGCCTCTGTGCTTGAAAACAAGGTTGCAAACGATCGCTGTTGTGTGATGTAGCGCCTCTGTGCTCCAAAACAAGGTTGCAAACGATCGCTGTTGTGTGATGTAGCGCCTCTGTGCTCCAAAACAAGGTTGCAAACGATCGCTGTTGTGTAATGTAGCGCCTCTGTGCTCCAAAACAAGGTTGCAAACGATCGCTGTTGTGTAATGTAGCGCCTCCTGGGCTTCCGACCCCAACAGATCGTCGCTCGTTCATCCTACAAACACGGAAAGAACGAGATGCCAGGCAACTCGATCTTTCCGTGTTTGTAGGATGAACGAGCGACGATGTGTTGGGGTCAGCAGCACAGGAGGCGCTACCATTACACAACAGCCTTCGTTTGCAACCTTGTTTTGGAGCACAGAGGCGCTACATTACACAACAGCGATCGTTTGCAACCTTGTTTTGGAGCACAGAGGCGCTACATCACACAACAGCGATCGTTTGCAACCTTGTTTTGGAGCACAGAGGCGCTACATCACACAACAGCGATCGTTTGCAACCTTGTTTTCAAGCACAGAGGCGCTACATCACACAACAGCGATCGTTTGCAACCTTGTTTTGGAGCACAGAGGCGCTACATCACACAACAGCCTTCGTTTGCAACCTTGTTTTGGAGCACAGAGGCGCTACATTACACAACAGCGATCGTTTGCAACCTTGTTTTGGAGCACAGAGGCGCTACATCACACAACAGCGATCGTTTGCAACCTTGTTTTCAAGCACAGAGGCGCTACATCACACAACAGCGATCGTTTGCAACCTTGTTTTCAAGCACAGAGGCGCAACATCACACAACAGCGATCGTTTGCAACCTTGTTTTGGAGCACAGAGGCGCTACATCACACAACAGCGATCGTTTGCAACCTTGTTTTGGAGCACAGAGGCGCTGCATCACACAACAGCCTTCGTTTGCAACCTTGTTTTGGAGCACAGAGGCGCTACATCACACAACAGCGATCGTTTGCAACCTTGTTTTGGAGCACAGAGGCGCTACATCACACAACAGCGATCGTTTGCAACCTTGTTTTGGAGCACAGAGGCGCTACATCACACAACAGCGATCGTTTGCAACCTTGTTTTCAAGCACAGAGGCGCTACATCACACAACAGCGATCGTTTGCAACCTTGTTTTCAAGCACAGAGGCGCTACATCACACAACAGTGATCGTTTGCAACCTTGTTTTGGAGCACAGAGGCGCTACATCACACAACAGCGATCGTTTGCAACCTTGTTTTGGAGCACAGAGGCGCTACATCACACAACAGCGATCGTTTGCAACCTTGTTTTCAAGCACAGAGGCGCTACATCACACAACAGCGATCGTTTGCAACCTTGTTTTGGAGCTCAGAGGCGCTACATCACACAACAGCGATCGTTTGCAACCTTGTTTTGGAGCACAGAGGCGCTACATCACACAACAGCGATCGTTTGCAACCTTGTTTTGGAGCACAGAGGCGCTACATCACACAACAGCGACCGTTTGCAACCTTGTTTTCAAGCACAGAGGCGCTACATTACACAACAGCGAGCCCTTAGTCTGGATCGCGCTCTCCGTGGGACAGCAGTTGGTAAGACAGGCATAAAAACGTGTTCAGAGATGAGCGTTCACTGCGAGCACCCGCGAGGACAGGTTCAAGCAGGAGTGACCTATGGGCTTCGCGAACGCTTGCGGAGAACGCTCATCTCTGATACCTATTGATCCGAATTACCGTCCTCTGGTGAACGTACATTCAATGTTCACGTCTTCATTTTTGACAGTGCACATGTATTGCAGCTCCACGTTATGAAAAGAGCAGACTGGGCCAATCTCCCCAGTATTGGGCCATACTAATGCCGAAATGATCACGTGCAGCATATTTGAAAGACGTCTTCAAATTGTCTCAATGATGGAGCTACTGAAATCCTATTATCATATTCTAACAAGAAGCTAAACAGTGCTCGCCAACCAAGCTTGCTGTGGTTTTTATGTGAGGATTCAATGCATCGCACAGCGACAAGCACGGAAGCACTGAGGGAACTGTTTGCAACACTTCTGTTCCATCCAGCACGCCATTCGTCTATACGGCCAAGACAGGGCACAAGACAATACATGCAGATCAGAAGACTTAAGTGGGCGCATTTCAGTCCACTTACACCAAGGCGTGCGTAAGTGAGACGTCATCTTATCAAGGGAAACTCATCGGTCTCCGCCCTCGTCCCTCAGCGCCCTGCCTTCCCGACACCCTGGCAGGTCCGTGCGGAACTGCAAGACAGCTCCTATCAATGGAGCAGGGGAGTTCGAGATTTCCTAGCAGTGGGATGAGAGGAGATTAGGGAGGAAGAGAGGATGGAGGTGTTGAGAATGACGTCACATGTATCCCCTACTTCCCACAGCAGGACGATAATCACCATGCCACGTGCAGACCTTCTACTCTCCGCGCATCCCTCCCGGACTGGGTGGCCCATCTCAGGTGGTGCGGTGGCTGATGGTCGAAGGAAGAGAGGAGCTGGGGGTTGAGGGGGAGGGGGGAGGTATAGGGGTGGAGGTTGAGGAGGGTAGTTTGGGGGGAGGGGGGGGTTAGACAGCTCTGTGACGTGGAGACAATAGCGGGCGACCTTCGCGCCCGTCCCCAGCTCATTCCTGGCATTCCTGGCCTGCGTCGCCAGAAGGGAAAGGAGAGGGAACGGACGGGGGTAGGGAGGTGGAGGGTGAGGGAGGGGAGGGGGGGGGGGCAGAGGGCGGGGGTGGGGATGGGGGTTTAGAGGGATGGAGGCTGGATGGGCTGGCCGGCCAGGGTAATCTGTGTTACCGCGCATCCGACCCTGGCAGCACCCTGGTCGCTGTGTTCGCTGCGTTTGCTGGGCGCAGGTGTGACTGTTTAGAGGTGAAGGTGTGGAACACGGAGCCTACTGGTAAATGACAGATGTACAAGTATAAAGACTGTAGTTAACATGTACGCCGAGCAATATATGTATGTATAAGTTTGTTTTCCGAGTACAGCTACACTAATGTAGCCCACGAAGTTTACGGTCCACAGAACGCAGCTAGGACGTAAGCTTAGTACTGTTTATGGGTTCATACACATAGATGTAAAGACGACACATATCAAACACAGAGGTTCATACACATAGAAGTAGAGACGATACATATCAAACACAGAGGTTCATACACATAGATGTAGAGACGATACATATCAAACACAGAGGTTCATACACATAGATGTAAAGACGATACTTATCAAACACAGAGGTTCATACACATAGATGTAGAGACGATACATATCAAACACAGAGGTTCATACACATAGATGTAGAGACGATACATATCAAACACAAAGGCCTACGTGGGGAGAAAAAAACCCATCCCGAAGCACTTTACATGTGACAGCATATATGCATCCAAACTCCTTGTAAACTGAATCTGCTTGCGTGAGGTGAAGATAAGTAGACTACTCTTCCACATGAGAAAAGCAGGAGGCAACAAAAAGAACTGTGCCGAATGGGAAAGATAGTGTATGACAGATCCTGATGACAACGAGGAAGTCAGGTCAAATCATTCTCAGACAGAAAGCTCTTCATTGGCTGCCAGTTAAAAGAATACTTGTGTACATGGTTCGAACCCTCAGTTAGCACTGTTTCAATCATTGTGAGCTCGTCTGCCTCACATGATTAGTTCCCGAGCACCCATCGCATTGTACGCTTATTTCCACTAGGCAGAGCCGTCTTCCAATTCCAAGTGTGTACGCAGGGAATGCTCACGAAAAAGCGTAATATTTTCTTGCCTTCTTTGTCTCCTTATCCATCCATCTCCACCCAACTTTAGAAAGCCTTAAACCCCATCTCTGCAAACGTTAATGGCTGATAAGTCTACAGTGTTCATTTTGCAGGGAGCATCAAGCACAAACAACTAATTGGAGACTTAAGTCGTCGTCGTCATCATCATCAGCAGCAGCAGCAGCAGTATTCTCACCATCACCATCACCATCATCATCATTAACATCAGTCGTCACGCCAGGTAATGGGCCTGGACAACTTGTGTGACATCGCGGGGCAAAGGTGAAGGACAGCGCTTGACCTTGGCACTGGCATCCATCGCGTCACATGCACAAATACAACGGAGAAACGCCTAAAGTTAGAAAACTAAAAAGGTGGTGTGCACAGTCAAGCCAGTACAAAATGGAGCTTAATTGACTGTATACAACGGACAAAACAAGTCTCTTCGTCATATGTATTTCATGTACGTATGTGTGTAAAAAAATTGTTTACAAGGCTACACCAGCCTGGTGAGTCTTTACGTGAAAATGCACGCTGTTAATGTTCAGAGACCTGTATGAATGAAGTCCGTTGTGTTTATGGAATTCAGACCTCCACATCCAATTACCACATGCATAGCCTACGACATTACACGTAAAGTGCTTTCTACTAATTGACCGCTACCGTACACGACTGTCCAATCAAGGATACACCTCACTAACACAGACGTCGTACACCTAAGTCCTTCTTTTGAATGTGAACAACCATGGACTGAAAACCCTCGCGTATTCGTTAGCTGCGAGGAATGTAGACCTCCCCATTCATCACATGCATGTACAGCATCACACATAATGCTGTTTTTCTGTAGATTGCCCGAGACCATGACCGACTGTCCAATCATGGTTACACATCGCTTCAACGGACAGAACCCTAAGTCCTCCTAAATACAAACGACCATTGACTTCAAATCCTCAAGTTCATTTCCACTGACCAATGAATCGCTCTTGACTCAGCTCTGCCACACAGAGGCCGAGTACAAGGATGAGGAGAAGGCCAAGACACAAGAGTGTGGAGGCACCTGCTGAGACCATGCGGCGGTTGGGGCTGGCCGTTCTGTTTGTCCGTGACTTACTTCCACGTTAGGCGTGTTGGTTTTCGCGGTGGGCCTCCAATCTTCTCAGTTGGGCTCCAGTGGGAAATATCGTCCTCAGGCTCTTTGCTCCTCATCAGGCGTCGTGGTCTCACTGCCAGCCCCTCTGTCTCGGGCGCTGCGAGGCCTAATGCCACAAAATGCGGCCATTGACCTTCTGGACGGAACTAAGCCACAGGGCGCCGCCCTTCCCCCTTGGTCATACGGTTGCCACATTGCAGTACAGGCAACCACAGCTCTCTATGGAGGTATATGCTGGAGGTGACCTTGAGTACGTATAATGGCATAATGGGGATTTGCAGTGAATGGGGCTGATTAGGGCGTATTGTAGCAGTATGTTGCTGGAGAGGGTGAGAGAGTGAGGGAGGGGAGAGAGAGAGAGAGAGAGAGAGAGAGAGAGAGAGAGAGAGAGAGAGAGAGAAAGAGAGAGAGAGAGAGAGAGAGAGGGGGGGATGGGAGAGAAGAGAGCAGAGGGAGAGGGGAGAAGAGGAGAGGAGAGGAGAGGAGAGGAGAGGAGAGGAGAGGAGAGGAGAGGAGAGGAGAGGAGAGGAGAGGAGAGGAGAGGAGAGGAGAGGAGAGGAGAGGAGAGGAAAGAGAGAGGGGGGGGGGAGGGAGGATAAATAGAAGAAATGAATAACGATGCATTTGATAAAGATAAACTCAGAAAATGACTTGAATGATAGTAACCATTTCACAACACACATTACACTCACAGAAAACAAGGCAGATGGTTGATGAACCCATATATAGGAAAAGAGAGAATTGGGAAACCATTCATACTTGAGGTGCTCAGTGGCCGAATGGATAGCGGGTTTTACGTGCAGTTGCTTGCGGCTGGTGAGTACGGTATTCAAAGCTGCGCGGTTTCCAGAGTTTCATCCCTGCTTCTCCCCACCCAGGGGTAAAACCGGGCTACCTGTGAGGACAGCGAAGGCACACTGTGGTGCGATGAACCCTTGTCTGCGGCCGTGAGCTCGCATCGGTTGGAATCCTCACCAGGGAGTAGAGTTGGTGCTGGTACCTTATTGGGTGTATCTTATCCCTCTGTCGCTATGTTTATTATCGTGCCAGTAAAGGATTGATAAAACCGCCCAGTGAACAGGGGATAAAGTGTAAATCGGCTTCGGGCCCAGACATGGGTGATAAGTTGCTGTGAGAAACAACATCTTTACTCTTCACATACTGAATACAAATAATGCGGTGACAAAGATAATTATGCTTAAGTGGCCTTCACGCCTACCTCCACCCTTTCTGTTTCTCTCTGAGCTCGTGCTGTTGGTGTGTGTGTGTGTGTGTGTGTGTGTGTGTGTGTGTGTGTGTGTGTGTGTGTGTGTGTGTGTGTGCGGGCGGGCGGGCGGGCGTGTGTGCATGCGTGCCTGCGTACCTGCCTTCCTGGCGGGAGTAGTGAAGGGTGGGTATTCCAAACAAAACTCTTTCGCCCGATAACGGAGTTCCTTCACTCTGTCAGGACACCCACTGAACCCCTGTAAGCGCTTCTGCTGTGGAGACGTGGGTACTTAGCGGTGTGAAGAGGAATATTTGCAACAGGATTTCAAGAATGTCTTCTGCCACCCCTCTGGCATGCTTTGGAGGCGTTTTGGAGGAGCTTACCCAAGATGAGAGAGAGTTTATTTCAGCGTCGAGTTATTTAAGTTGTGCATTACTGAACATACCTCACATTCAGATGTCTCGGCGAATCCTACTCGAAGATGAGAATTCACTCTTTAGACTAAAGAGCAATGTTTTCTTTCCTTGTTGCAGCAGTAGCAAAAATATTGTGGTGGTGAGAAAGTTGATTTCCTAATTGATATGAACATCGTTAGAGTGAAATACAAGCAATATAGCAAAGATCCTATGGTAATCATTTCACTGATGTCTCAGATTGCGCTGATAGCGGGCGGTCTCCAGCACCTTCTACATGACAGTTGACACGAATGAGCAGAAACCAACACTTTATGGTGACGCATGATACCGCGTGTGATACACACGTTTAAATCTAGGCGGTGAAGGTTTGCAGGGCAAAGCAAAGTTAAATGGTTCTCGTTCCATTGCAAGACCCTTGAATGAAGCATTAGCTCCTGTGCAAAAATACAATAAGCAGTCAGCTCACTCATTCCTTTCAAAAGCCACCATCACGGCCATCTGCAGCAGCAGTAATTAGCATTTTTTAGAAGAGGGATGAGAGTAAAAAATAATCCATGAAATCCCATGCGAAAGTCCTTATGTTGGAGTGGAGATGACCTTGACAACCATGATGGAAAAGTTAAGCTCAGCTTCGATCGTTTGGCAGCCAAACTGACAGAGTGGTGGTGTTGAATGCGACGACAAGACATTCATGGAAGGGAGTGGAAAACATTCCACTGCCACCCACAAAAACAGGCAGGCACGAAGTATAAAAAATGGGGGAAACTCTGAAATAGATAGCTGAGGATGGGGAGGAAGAGGAAATCGAAAAAGAAAAAAGCTGACAGGCCCAGCAGAGAGAGGCTCTGCAGACTCCAAGTGCGATCAATGCAGTCCAATTGCGACAGCGTCGTCCTGCGGGATCTCCTAATCCCTGCTGTGCGGCCCGCACCCATGGAAGACGTCCTTGCATTGCCTGGCAGACTAATCTGTCTAGAGCTCTCTTTCTCTCTCTCTCTCCCTCCAGTGACTCCTCTATC
This sequence comes from Theodoxus fluviatilis, assembly GCA_034096865.1. Lineage (NCBI taxonomy): Eukaryota > Metazoa > Mollusca > Gastropoda > Cycloneritida > Neritidae > Theodoxus > Theodoxus fluviatilis. The sequence goes on along the minus strand of JAWQFJ010027870.1, from coordinate 7,077 downwards.
TCCTTCCACCCCATTCCTTCTCCCTTCCATCTATTCCATTTCCTTCCCCTGCGTGTGTGTGTGTGTGTGTGTGTGTGTGTGTGTGTGTGTGTGTGTGTGTGTGTGTGTGTGTATGTGTGTGTGTGTGTGTGTGCTGGTGTTGTGGTGTGTATGTGTGAGTGTGTGAGCGCACGTGCGGGTGGGGTGGGGTGTAGGTGTGTGTGTGTGTGTGTGTGTGTGTGTGTGTGTGTGTGTGTGTGTGTGTGTGTGTGTGTGTGCGTGCGTGCGTGCGGTGTGTGTGTATGTGTTCGTGTGTGTAGGTGTGTGTGTGTGTGTGTATTGGAATGATGTGTTTTGCGTGATCTTTCTCTCTCTCTTTCTCTCTCTCTCTGTGTCTCTCTCTCTATCTGTCTCTCTCTCTCTGTCTCTCTCTCTTTCTCTCTCTGTCTCTGTCTCTCTCTCTCTCTCTCTCTCTCTCTCTCTCTCTCTCTCTTCCCTTCCCATCTCCTCCATCGATTTTGGGACTGGGACAATCCTCTTTTCCGTGCAGCCCCGGCCGCGTGTCAGGGCGACGCGGACAGGGAGGAAAACAGGGAAAGCTTGGTCCTGGGCTTGTACGACATTCCACTGCCCTGGGCATAGTGAGACGCTCCTTGTATGGTCAGCATGTACATGTACAGTGTCATGTATTGTGTGTGCTGTGATGACCATCGTCAGTCTAGAATGCCTTTTCTCCACATACATGTTGGGAGGAAAATCTGATACCACCAAGAGCAGTGAAAGCATTATTTGATTTTTAAAAATGATCAACTCTATGTAATTCCCCATTTCACAGTTCATACAAACAGTTTTCCTGACGTTGCTGTAACGCTTGAATTACGTTTCAACGTAACGATGAGTATGATTTTCTTTAGTGGTTAAATATAAAAGCTGGCACCTGTGTTTTATAATTTCTGGAAGCAATTTTATGATTCAAAATGCCAGAATATATTTGGTCAAAGTTGGTCAAAGAAACACAGCTCAAACTCAAAGGCTAGGTATAAATAGCTCTGGCCATCAAAGCACCCCCACATGTGTGCTGCTCACAAGTGGAAGACTAAGTTTTCGCGGTTATGAATTTCGAGGACAAAGATGCTTTTTCAGAGATAGTTCCAGTAATTTCAGCATGAAAGCTTTCGCACGCAACGCAAACTCGACACAACATGAAACGACGCAAAAGCTCCACACTTCCCGACACTTCCCGCAACAACTGTACAAACACTCCTTTGGCAGGCAGGCAAAAAGCATTAACAAAGCTTCACGTCTTTGATGTTGGACAGGCAAACCAGAATCTCCACCACGGCGTCCCGTCTCCTCTCATCACCTCCAGGCAGGAAAAGCCTCTTTTCTCCAAGGAGTCGCTTCGCCCTTGCACGGATCCTCTCAGGAACATCACTCGAGGAGACCACATCGGCCTCTACAGGCGCCGCAGTGGAATAATCTCGCGCTAGCTCGCGCCGACTGGAGTGCGACTTCAACAGAGTGATTTTCCCAGGAAAAGCGGCCCACTCTAGCTCGACCGCTCTCAGCCAAGTTCCCGCTACCGCCCTCAACTTCAAAGGAAACCTCTGCCCCCCCCAGTCCTGGCCTCGCCAGGTTATCGCTAGCATAAGTGGCCCGCTAACAACACCGGGTAAAAATACAGGCACATCAAATGGTGACCTACATCGGCCCCCCTCCCTCCCTCCTCCATCCCGACGTCGTCAGCCCACCAATGTAAGGGGCTCACAGAGAGAGAGAGAGAGAGAGAGAGAGAGAGAGAGAGAGAGAGAGAGAGAGAGAGAGAGAGCATGCGTGACAATGTCACTTTTTCTCTGGCTTCGTTTTACTCACCTTTTCCATGTTCCTGTCACTTTTTTATTCCTCTCTCTCTCTTTCTCTCTATCTCTCTCTCTATCTCTCTCTCTCTCTCTCTCTCTCTCTCTCTCACACACACACACACACACACACACACACACACACACACACACACACACACACACACACACACACACACACGTCATCTCGTCCACAGGAAAAAGTTCACTCAAACATCTAATCACGATTATGAAATAACCAC
>JAWQFJ010027869.1:195000-199589 GCA_034096865.1 Theodoxus fluviatilis | reverse complement strand
AAATATTTGTAGATGTTCTGAATTCAAGTTTTAACAAGAAGGGCAAAGCCCATACGACTCACATGCTTGACCTTGACCTTTACATGATCTTGACCTTCAGGTGACCTTGAAGTGTCAAAATACTAAACCTAGCAATGACATCATACACTAAGAAATGCTTTACACATTTTCCCTACCAAATAACATGTGACCTTGACCCAAGGTCAAGGTCATCCAAGGTCATGCAATACCAACCTGTTAATTCAAGACATAGGAAGCACAATGGTGCTTATTGGCACTTTCTACCATGAGATATGGTCACTTTTAGTGGTTCACTACGCCATTTTGGTCACATTTCATAAGGGTCACAGTGACCTTGACCTTGATGATATGTGACCAAATGTGTCTTATGATGAAAGTATGTTATGCGTTCTATAACGTTATGAAGTTTTGAAGAGTTATATTCCATAGTTCAGGGTCAAGGTCACTTCAAAATATGTAGAAAATCCAACTTTAAAGAGTTCCTGTGACCTTGACCTTGACGCAAGGTCATATCACTGTGTATGTTTTTGTACGCCTTGTCATCCTACACTATCGTGATAAATTGGGTGTTGATAGACTTAATAGTCTCCGAGAAAAATCCAACGTTAACGTTTTTTACGGATTAAAGGACGCCCGGACGCCTGGTCTGCCCGGACGCCCGGACGGACGCCTGGACGCCCGGACGGACAACACAGGTGATCTATTATAAAATGTATAACATGTGTACTACAGTGTTATGAAGTTTGGAAAAGTTATCTGTTATAGTTTAGGGTCAAGGTCACATCAAAATATGTATACAATCCAACTTTAAAGAGCTTCAAAGGAATCAAAAGATAGGGATTACTTTGCCCTGTACACCATATATACGTCAGGTATCCAATCTTAAAAACTTCTGAGAAAATTGGGAAAATGTGAAAGATGGCTGTTTTTAGACAACATTTATGGCCCTGCGACCTTGACCTTGAAGCAAGGTCAAGTAACTATGTATGTTTTTTGACGCGTTGTCATCATACACCATCATGCCAAATTGGGTGTTGATAGATTTAATGGTCTCCGAGAAAAATCCAACGTTAAAGTTTTTCACGTATATGCACGTATGTGCGGTTTGAGCATCCATCAATACTAGAAAAGTCGCAACATAAAAAGAGCTACTTTACCTTTATACTTCATAGTTGAATAATTCCTAACGTTCTTCATTTATCTCCTTAATATATAGGTAAACAAAAATGTAAAGGTTCTCTTTTTTATATTGCGACTTTTTCACCCTTTGGAGGATGCTCAAACCGGACACATTTACCCCCAGGTCATCGGGCTACATCTTTGTATCACTCCAGCACCGTCTCAGCTCCCTGGGGAGCATGCGACCAGGCTGCGGATGAACGCGCCAAAGTTACCTCTCACAATTTTCCAAGTCAGCCCTCACAGGTACCCGTTTTACTTCTGGGTAGGGAGAAGCAATGTGAGTAGAGAATTTCGTTCAAGAATGCAAATCTAGAATCCGCACAGCTTTGAACGCCGCACCCGCCACCGCAAGCGACTGCAGGTCAAGCGAAGTGGAAACTGTTTTCTGTGCGTAAAAGTTCGTTGCGCAAATGCATGCATTGGAAAAGCGGGTGTAAGGCTAATGAATGAAAACTATTCAACATGTGCTCTTAATGAGTAATTTGCAACTATAAATGAAAAGCGCAATAAAAGTGGTGAGTGGGGTAGTGGAGGGAAAAAGGAAAGAGAAGAAAGGAGGTGGGTGATGTGTGTTGGTGTGTGTGTGTGTGTGTGTGTGTGTGTGTGTGTGTGTTCGCTTGTGTGTGTGCGTGCGTGCGTGTTTCGTGCGTGCCTGCGTGTGCGTGCGTGTACGCGCGCGCATGTGCGTGCGTGTGTGTGCGCGCGTGTGTGTGTGGGTGAATTATCTCTGGACATGTATGTAATGTACTTTTTCAGGAAATTTATCTTAGAACCAAACACGAAGTCAGCATATGCATTCACTATTGATACAAGATAAAAGGACACGTGAAGATTGAATATTAGGAATGCTGAGCTGGATGGCGTGAAATGGAAATTTGCAAGATCGAATCCTTTGGAACTGCATTTCCAGTTGTTTCAAGCTCATCAGACGTAAACCTTTTTACCGTATGCACAATATAGACACACGCGTGTGTGTGTGTGTGGGCGTGTCAGTGTGCTTGTGTGTATATGTGTGTTCTTGTGTGTGTGTGTGCATGCAACACAAAGCAATCAATTCAAGACATAGGAAGCATAATGGTGCTTATTGGCACTTTCTACCATGAGATATGTTCACTTTTTGTGGTTCACTACCCCATTTTGGTCACATTCCATAAGGGTCAAAGTGACTTGACCTTGATGATATGTGACCAAGTGTGTCTAATGATGAAAGTATAACATGTGCCTCACATAATTATTAAGTTTGAAACAGTTATCTTTCATAGTTCAGAGTCAGGGTCACTTGCAAATATGTATACAATCCAACTTTGAAGAGCTCCTGTGACCTGGACCTTGAATCAAAGCCAACTAAACTGGTATCACAAGATAGGGATTATTTTGCCCTATATACCATATATAGGTCAGGTATCCAATCTCAAAAACTTCAGAGAAAATTGAGAAAATGTAAAAAAATGACTGTTCTTTAGACAATTTGTATGGCCCCTGCGACCTTGAACTTAAAGCAAGGTTAAGTCACTATGTAAGTTTTTAGAGGCCTTGTCATCATACAAAATCATGCCACATTTGGTATTGATAGACTTAATAGACTTCGAGAAAAATCCAACGTTTAAGTTTTCGGATGCCCGGACGCCCGGACCGGACGCCCGGACGGATGAAAAGGGTGAGTACAGACACTCACTTTTGCTTCGCATGTGAGTAAAAAAAATCCGATGACAAACTAAAACACGTCTGTTTAAGGATGTGCGTGTTTTGTATTTGGTAAACACGTGATGCATAAAATGCATGAAACAAATTTTCCATGACAAATTTTAGTTACAAAATCACAGTTTTATTTCTCAAATATTTGTAGATGTTCTGAATTCAAGTTTTAACAAGAAGGGCAAATCCCATACGACTCACATGCTTGACCTTGACCTTTACATGACCTTGACCTTTACATGACCTTGAAGTGTCCTTCAATGTCAAGGTCAAAAAACTAAACCTAGCATAGGCATCATACACTAAGAACTGCTTTACACATTTTCCCTACCAAATTACATGTGACCTTGACCTTGGGTCAAGGTTATCCAAGGTAATGCAACACAAAGCTGTTAATTCAAGACATAGGAAGCACACAGAGTAGGCTGCGGCTCAACCCCGGACTGACCAAACCTGGCGCACTTTCCATAGTCTCACGAGACTGACGGATGCCAACAACAACAACAACAACAACAAAAAGGAAGCACAATGGTGCTTATTGGCACTTTCTACCGTGAGATATGGTCACTTTTAGTGGTTCACTACCCAATTTTGGTAACATTTCATAAGGGTCGAAGTGACCTTAACCTTGACGATATGTGACCAAATGTGTCTCATGATGAATGTATAACATGTGTACTATAATGTTATGAAGTTTTGAAGAGTTATCTTCCATAGTTCAGGGTCAAGGTCACTTCAAAATATTTATACAATCCAACTTTAAAGAGTTCCTGTGACCTTGACCTTGACGCAAGGTGAAGTCACTGTGTATGTTTTTGTACGCGTTGTCACCCTACACTATCATGCCAAATTGGGTGTTGATAGATATAATAGTCTCCGAGAAAAATCCAACGTTAACGTTTTCTACGGATTAAAGGACGCCCATACGCCCGGTGTGCCGGGACGCCCGGACGGACAACACAGGAGATCTATTATGAAAGTATAACATGTGTACTACAGTGTTATGAAGTTTGGAAAAGTTATCTTTCATAGTGCAGGGTCAAGGTCACTTCAAAATATGTATACAATCCAACTTTAAAGAGCTTTACAGGAATCAAAAGATAGGGATTACTTTGCCCTGTACACCATATATAGGTCAGGTATCCAATCTTAAAAACTTCAGAGAAAATTGGGAAAATGTGAAAAATGGCTGTTTTTAGACAACATTTATGGCCCCTGCGACCTTGACCTTGAAGCAAGGTCAAGTAACTATGTATGTTTTTTGACGCGTTGTCATCATACACCATCATGCCAAATTGGGTGTTGATAGATTTAATGGTCTCCGAGAAAAATCCAACGTTAAAGTTTTTCACGGAATCCTGGACGCCCGGACGGACGACACGCGTGAGTACATAGACTCACTTTTGCTTCGCATGTGAGTCCAAAATCGTACAAAATACTTACCATTGTTTCGTTTTTTCTTTTTTATAAATTAATTGATCAAGTGATGAATGACACTGACGTATAGAAATCGGTGCGTATTCGGATCCTGGAGACACCGTCATTCTCAGGCATGGCATCTCAGAAAGCACTAGACATGACATTTCTGCTACATTAGAGTTCATAAACGGAAAGAAAGCTTGCAAACACGTCATACTTTTGTCGCCAGTACACATCGAAATCATACCTTGTAACCCCTAGAGGGGTGTGTG
>JAWQFJ010027869.1:182500-190000 GCA_034096865.1 Theodoxus fluviatilis | reverse complement strand
GCCGCGTTTTGTTATTGTTGTCGTAGTTCCTAAATATCGCCACAGGGCATGCAAACGTTCTTTGTGGGTTTTGTTTTTAAGAAGAGGGTTAATATTTATTTTGTCAGATGTGTACCGCATGGTGACAATTTCTAACTCTCTTCATTCGTCTGATTAACATTGAATGTAACAAAGTTTGAATCGAATTTGCCCTATGTCATGATAATCGTTTGCTCAAGTATCATTTCGTTGAAAAGGGCGCCATGTGTTTGTTTAGACTTTAATTCGTCCAATGGTCCTTTTCTATATCGCTACAAAACGTAAGGAATTTTCTTTTGCATAACCTAATTTGATACATTCAAGACAGAGACACTAAGAGCCATGTTATTGTCAGATGACACTGAATGTGACTTGCACAAATCAAAACTAAGATCCCATCCAGGTACTTCCAAAGGCAATGTGAAATGTTTTATACAGTGCATTCCAATGCTTTTCTCCTTTCTTCGCGACTTACTAGTAAAGGAATATGATTTTTAAACCTAGACACTAATGACAAGGCTAGTCTTGCCGTGGTGGTACACCGGGCACTCTGTCCAAGTGTCTCTGTTGCAAAGTAACGTCTGTTTCCTTCCCGTATGTCACGCCTTGCTTCGTAAGCCTCTCACATCTCATGCTCGACTCGATGTTGAATTCAAAATACATTACTTGGTCTGATCCTGGATTAAAACACGTCTTCTTGCAGTGCCAAACATGTCAGTCCAGACATATTGTGACCTTGCATGAAGCACCACAATATCCATCGTTTGTATCAGTAGTCCAGACATATTGTGACCTTGCATGAAGCACCACAATATCCATCGTTTGTATCAGTAGTCCAGACATATTGTGACCTTGCATGAAGCACCACAATATCCATCGTTTGTATCAGTAGTCCAGACATATTGTGACCTTGCATGAAGCACCACAATATGAATCCTTTGTATCAGCAGTCCAGACATATTGTGACCTTGCATGAAGCACCACAATATGAATCCTTTGTATCAGTAGTCCAGACATATTGTGACCTTGCATGAAGCACCACAATATGAATCCTTTGTATCAGTAGTCCAGACATATTGTGACCTTGCATGAAGCACCACAATATCCATCGTTTGTATCAGTAGTCCAGACATATTGTGACCTTGCATGAAGCACCACAACTACTACTACTACTACTACTACTACTACTACTACTACTACTACTACTACTACTACTACTACTACTACTACTACTTCGTGACCAGGTGCTGCGGCAAGAGAGCATGTCATTAGCATATTTTAAAGTGTCACCTGTTGCCACATTAGAGGTAAGGAGCCGGTGTCAGACTATACAAAGTTCACCTGGAAAAAAAGAAAACAGAAAAAAATGACCGGAGTCTGACCAATTGTATTCTCTCGTGAGAGAAGTGGGCCCTGAAGAGGGCCGTTACTAGAGCAGTCGTAGGCTTCTAGAGCAGTCGTAGGCGAGCTTTCGGAGGGGATCCTCCTTCTTCAGGCCAAGTGGTACAGGACTGGCAGGCGTAGGGTTTAAATAGGGGACTGGCGGAGGCTCGTGCAACGCAAGTCCCCCGAGAAAAGCAGGAGTGGACATGCGCTCACCCCCGTAGAAGGACCGTCCACACCGCAGAGAACACGGGGAACCCGTGCCACAGAGCAGGGCGGGCTCAACGGTAGTGAGCCATGAAGCCCGTGTCTCTGTTGAGCCCGGTGTGCTGCGTGCCAAACCTGATGATGAGTCTCTGCTCCATAACCCGACGTTGGTGGAGGTCGTGCAACCCGCCCCTCAGCACGCTCACGAGCATGTCAGCGGGTGAGTGGTCGGACAGGTTGAAGTGTTCGCTGACTGGGAGGGGCGACAGGTTTCTGATGGTGGCGCGGTGCCCGTTCATCCGTTGGCGGAGTCGCTGACCAGTCTCTCCGATGTACCAAGCGTCAGGGCATCCTCTGCGGCACCTGATGAGATATACCAAATCAGTGGGCCCTGAAGAGGGCCGTTACTAGACGATTACCAGGGGCCAGACCGTACACCACGTCAGAGGCAAGCATACCTGCCATTCCAGAGATTTGGTATATCTCATCAGGTGCCGCAGAGGATGCCCTGACGCTTGGTACATCGGAGAGACTGGTCAGCGACTCCGCCAACGGATGAACGGGCACCGCGCCACCATCAGAAACCTGTCGCCCCTCCCAGTCAGCGAACACTTCAACCTGTCCGACCACTCACCCGCTGACATGCTCGTGAGCGTGCTGAGGGGCGGGTTGCACGACCTCCACCAACGTCGGGTTATGGAGCAGAGACTCATCATCAGGTTTGGCACGCAGCACACCGGGCTCAACAGAGACACGGGCTTCATGGCTCACTACCGTTGAGCCCGCCCTGCTCTGTGGCACGGGTTCCCCGTGTTCTCTGCGGTGTGGACGGTCCTTCTACGGGGGTGAGCGCATGTCCACTCCTGCTTTTCTCGGGGGACTTGCGTTGCACGAGCCTCCGCCAGTCCCCTATTTAAACCCTACGCCTGCCAGTCCTGTACCACTTGGCCTGAAGAAGGAGGATCCCCTCCGAAAGCTCGCCTACGACTGCTCTAGAAGCCTACGACTGCTCTAGTAACGGCCCTCTTCAGGGCCCACTTCTCTCACGAGAGAATACAATTGGTCAGACTCCGGTCATTTTTTTCTGTTTTCTTTTTTTCCAGGTGAACTGTTGCCACATTGTGAGGCTTATTTCCCCATGTTTTAATATTCTGAATTACCACATATTCTTGACAAAAGGTTAAGGTCGTTCCAGTTACAAAAATGGCGTTTAAATTGGGTTCAAGATGCCTTGAAAAGTATGATATACCTGAAAAGTTTTAGGGGAGCTAGCGCTCGGATAATTACACTGTCTAAAACATTTAAATAGGATTGTCATGAGAGTAATATTATGACTTAACCTGCAGCTGATAACTAGAGACCTACCTAGATGAAACACACCGAAATTCCTTTAAGCACACGTATCCAGTGACGACTCTATTGGCTCCCAGTGCAACGCAACATGGAGCTCGAGACCTTCTCTACTGTCTACAGAGGAGTTGCAGGTGTTGTCCCAGTGTACCTGGGGGACCTATTTATGGGGAATGCAGACCAACAGCCAATATGTGGTCTGCCATGCGGTGCCTTCGAAACAATCCTAAATCAAATGTTGCGAGGATACTGACTGGTCGTTCTTGTTCGCCGTTGCGATATCACGTAACAAGATCCCCTAAAGATTGCAGAAGTCTTCATTCCTGATGAACTTCAAAGACGGACGGACGGATGGATGGATGGATGGATGGATCGATAGATGAATGGATCGATGGATGGATGGATCGATGGATGGATGGATGGATGGATGTATGGATGGATGGATGGATGGATGGATGGATGGATGGATGGATGGATGGATGGATGGATGGATGGATGGATGGATGGATGGATGGTGGATGGATGGATGGATGGTGGATGGATGGATGGATGAAGAGTAAGGACCTATTAGTCGTGCAGGCTATATAAGGCCACAAAGTGGGTAAATGGCCACTTTAATACATAAACATACCTCACGTCAGTGGATCCTAGTACGATTCACCTAAGTTACATGAAAGTTATTATGAGAGTTTTGGGTCCCTCTACCCATCAGCAGGGCGGAAAGTTCAATGCTTCCGACAGAGATCAACAGATGTTGCGCCTGAAGGGAATGAACTTGCCTGTGTAGCCCGCGCCATTACAAAGGCCGAACACAACCTTCCTCTGATATGTCTGAACAACAACTATGTTCCTTTTCTTTCAAATTTTCTTTACATTAATCATTTACACATTAAAACGATGAATGGTTCGCACTCACCTAGCACTCACAAAAGCAGGACACAACCTTCCTCGATCAGCTCCACGCGACAACTGTCCAATTTTTGTCCACGCTGCCGCCGCCCGCAATCCGAATTTCGCTCACTCCGTCATCACCGGCGGCGTGCACGCACACAGCGACCATAGCACCAGTTCACCACACTACACGCGCACACCCACAAAGACACACACACACACACACACACACACACACACACACACACACCTGCTCTTACTCAAAACTCTGTCTCTCCTGCCCTTGCAATTGTCATTTCTTGTATGGCTGTCAATCAGGTTCCAGTTCATCACACTACACCCTCCCCTCCTTTAAATCCGTTGCCCAGCCTGAGTCTGAGGAAACAGTGGGATAGGAAACCATAAGCGATTATGAGTCAGCATCATAGTAATCGGTTTATACCACACCCGCGTCTGGTCTGCAACCTTCAGCGAGTTGATAGTGGCATCTGCTGGTTGGCCCAGTCCCGTGTAGGTCAGTCTTGCCGGCTGGCGTCTCTCACGCTGGCGTCGGGCAGCCGGCTCGGCTACAGGACTGTCTTCATGGTCCAGCGAGCGTCCTGCGTGCCCGTCAATTCCGCACGAGGAGTCCCACGCCGAACGGGTGACCCGGGTGGTTCGTGAGGGCCGTTGAGGGAGAGTCTGCGAGTTTCAGGAAGGACGTTCACTGGAACAGGGAGGGGGTGGGGATTGTCCAGGACGGGGGATTCAGGGTCTAGGGGGTGCGGACTAAAGCCGGCACGCCTCCGGCGTGGCGGAAGAGGGTGTTGCGAGTCAGGGGACAGGGGGTACAGGGTAAGCGAGCCCCTAGCAGTAGATTGTGGCTCTGAATTGGGAGAGAGTACCTCCGCGTCCATTTGCTGGTCTGCACGCTGTCTTGGAGGGGTACGAGTCCGTGGTGCATCGTAACCACCCGCCTCCTGTACTAAAGTGCCCGAAGCACGCCCTGGGTCGATCTGCCACAGTCCATTCCGCAAATCGTCACATGTACTGCCTCTGGGCTGTGGGCGTGCTGCTTGGCTTCGGGGTTTGAACACTGGAGCGCCGGGATTCAGGGCACCTTTGGCAGAGGCAGCTCCGTTATTACGTGTGGCAGAAGGAGCTTCAGACCCAGCTGCACGAGTTCTGCCAGCGACTTGCCCTGTCGTAGTGTCTGCTGGTATGAAGGGCAGAGCATCACAGGGTAACAACATGTTTCTGTGGAGTACTCGGGTCTTGGTTCTACGTCCAGTCTCTGGCTTCACCTCAAACACTGGGGCGTTGTTTTCCATTCTGCGGACCACTACATGGACGATGTCCTCCCAGAACGAGCGTAATTTGCTCGGTCCTCCTCACTGCGTCAAATTTCTCACCAGAACCCGATCTCCAGGGCGGAGGTCAACAGCCCGTACCTTCTTGTTGTACTAATTCTCGTTCTGCTCTGCTTCCACTCTGGCGTACTCGCCAGCTTTTGCATACGCTTCTTTTAGGGCCTTGGTGAACGTTTCCGCGTATGCTGACATTCTTGATGGTTGAGCTTCTTCCTGGTTTTTCAGTCCAAAGATGAGATCCACTGGTAGCCGAGGAGTGCGGCCAAACAGCAAAAAGAATGGGGCAAATCCATTGGCGTCGTTTTTCATGCAGTTATATGCATGGACTATTTTGTTGACGTGCAGATGCCAGCGACTCTTTTGGTCCTTCTCCAGTGTCCTCAGCACCGACAGCAAGGTACGGTTAAACCGTTCTACTTGTCCATTTTCCTGCGGATGGTAAGGCGTGGTGCGAGAGGACGCAACGCCTCAGAGCTAGTGTAGTTCTTGAAGCAGCTTGTTTTCGAATTCCCTCCCTTGGTCATGATGTATCCGTGCCGGGAGACCAAAGCGGGGAATGAAGTCGTTAAACAGCTTTTCTGCCACTGTCTTTGCTGCTTTGTTCCTCGTGGGGTACGCCTGAGCAAATCTCGTAAAGTGATCCACAACGACCAAGATATACTCGTAGCCGCCGCTACTCCTCTCCAAGTGTAGGAAGTCGATTGATACGAGTTCCATGGGTGACGTGGTGGTGATACTTTGCATCGGCGCTCGAATGTGACGTGCTGGTAGCTTGTCTTTGATGCAACGGCATCTCTTTGTCACATAGCGCTCAATCTCCGACGCCATAAACGGCCAATAGAAGCGTTGCTGTATCAGCTCCGTTGTTTTCTCCACTCCCATGTGGCCCATGTCATCATGGAGTAACTTGAGTGCCTTTTGTCGGTACTTCTCCGGGAGGACTAGCTGTTCTCTGGTCTTTCCGTTGTCCGCGACCTGGCTGATTCTGACCAACAAACCCCTTTGGTTGATCCTTAACTTGCCGAGTTGTCGTTTTAGCGTCATTGCCGCTGAACTGTCAGTAGGTACTTCACTCGACCTCTTCTGTTTTGCCTTCAGGACTGGGCCTATGATGTCATCCTGCCACTGTGCTTCCCGGAGTTTGGTTGGGCTGATGCCAGGAATGGTCGCAGATTCCGCGTCAGCGAGCGCGTCTCGGTTGCAGAAGAGTGAGCTGATCCAAGGCATTGTCCCCTCTTGTTGCAGCCGGCTCGCGCTCGCCACGGCCTGAAGCACAGCGGCATCCATTTTCTCCGAATGTACCTGTTCTAGTGGCATGCGAGACAGTCCATCTGCGTCCCCATTTAGGCGGCCCGGCTTGTAACGGACGTCAAAGTTGAAATCCGCCAACTCGGCGATCCATCGGTGTCTTGCTGCATCCAGGCGGGCAGTCGTGAAGGCGTAGGTCAACGGGTTGTTGTCGCTGAAGTGTGGGGCATAGTAAAGGTAGTCTCGAAATCGCTCGGTTATAGCCCATTTAAGGGCTAAGAACTCCAGTTTCCCGGAATGGATATGACTGTTCTTTTCTGCTGGTGTGAGACTCCGAGACCCGTACGCTATGACTGCCTGGCGACCATCCCTCTGTTGCTGGTATAAGACTGCCCCGAGCCCTTCTTGAGACGCATCCACATGTAGCGAGAATTCTCTGGTGAAATCTGGGTAGGCCATCACGGGGTCTGACGTCAGACAGTCGATGAGTTCGTTCAGCACGTTGGTATGTTCTTCAGTCCAGGTGATTGGTGACCTCGGTGCCGCCTGCCCATTTTTCTTCATGTGGACTTGTCTCCCCTTTGCCTCCAGCAGCTGGAACAGAATTTTCGCCCGCCGGGAAAAGTCTTGGACGTATTTCCTGAAGTAACCCAGGAATTCCAGTAAGCGTCTGACCTCGCCTATGGTTTTAGAACGCTGTTTCCTCAGAGCCTCCACTGCTTCTCTGTCAGATCCGTCCATCCTGTAGCCGTCGGCGGACACCACGTGACCCAGGAATTTGACCTCGTGGCGGAACAATCGGCACTTCGATGGCTTTAACTTTAGACCCTTCCTCTTTAGGAGCTGCAGAACCTTCTGCAGGTGTTTGAGGTGCTCTTCAAATGCGACGATGTAGACTAGGGCGTCGTCCATGTACGGGATGCAGCATTCATCGCGGATCTCCCTCAACGTTTCCTCCATGAAGCGCTGATATGTCGATGGTGCGCCTGTGAGCCCAAAGGGTATTCGTATCCATTCCCACAGCCCCCAGGGAGTGACGAACGCCGTTAAATGT
>JAWQFJ010027869.1:152500-165000 GCA_034096865.1 Theodoxus fluviatilis | reverse complement strand
CCTAGCTTGCGCCAGGAAGTCCTGCTATACGGAGGTTGTCCTAGCTTGCGCCAGGAAGTCCTGCTATACGGAGGTTGTCCTAGCTTGCGCCAGGAAGTCCTGCTATACGGAGGTTCTCCTAGCTTGCGACGGGAAGTCCAGTTGTACGGGGGTTCTCCTAGCTTGCGCCGGGAAGTCCTGTTGTACGGGGGTTCTCCTAGCTTGCGCCGGGAAGTCCTGTTGTACCGGGGTTCTACTAGCTTGCGACGGAAAGTCCTGTTGTACGGGGGTTCTCCTAGCTTGCGCCGGGAAGTCCTGTTGTACGGGGGTTCTCCTAGCTTGCGCCGAAAGTCGAAGTTCACAAACGCTGGTGGTCGTTTTCGATCAACTTTATTCACGCACTGATCGATACACAGCGGTGAAAATCAGTAACAACTTCATTCTACACGCAATACCACAGAGGACTAACTCATTACAAATGAGGACTCGTTTATCTTCTAGTTAAGCTGTCACCTTAACTCTGTCGTGTCTTCTCTAGTGTGTGTTCTCTTCTGTCGCTTTGTCGCGCATTATATACTTTAACACAGGTTACAGAGACTTCCAGATTCTAGTATAATGTACTCGGTCGCCACGAAACTTCAAGAATGATATCACGTTACACAGCCGAGACAAAGTTAGCCCGACTCAACCACGTGACTAGGCAACGGCATTGACGGAGAGGCTGATGTCAACAGACAGACTGTGCTTTAACATACTCGTACGTCCTGAAACCTTCACAACAGAAGCAATAACACTCTCCATGTCTGGCCCGTGTCACAACAGCAATGCATGTCTGGTCCGTGCCACAACAGAAATCCATGTCTGACCCGTGTCACAACAGCAATGCATGTCTGGCCCGTGCCACTACAGCAATGCATGTCTGGCCCGTGCCACTACAGCAATGCATGTCTGGCCCGTGTCACAACAGCAATGCATGCCTGGCCCGTGTCACAACAGCAATGCATGTCTGGCCCGTGTCACAACAAAAATGCATGTCTGGCCCGCGCCACAACAGAAATGCATGTCTCGCCCGTGCCACAACAGAAATGCATGTCTGGCCCGCGCCACAACAGTTATGCATGTCTGGCCCGTGTCACAACAGCATAGCATGTCTGGCCCGTGTCACAACAGAAAGGCATGTCTGGCCCGCGCCACAACAGAAAGGCATGTCTGGCCCGTGCCACAACAGAAATGCATGTCTGGCCCGTGCCACTACAGCAAGGCATGTCTGGCCCGTGCTACAACAGCAATGCATGTCTGGCCCGTGCCACAACAGCAATGCATGTCTGGCCCGTGCCACTACAGCAATGCATGTCTGGCCCGTGCCACTACAGCAATGCATGCCTGGCCTGTGCTACTACAGCAATGCATGTCTGGCCCGTGCCACTACAGCAATGCATGTCTGGCCCGTGCCACAACAGCAATGCATGTCTGGCCCAAGTCACAATAAAAGCAATAACACTCTCCATATTTGGCCCGTGCCACTACAGAAATGCATGTCTGGCCCGCGCCATAACAGAAATGCATGTCTGGCCCGTGCCACAACAGCAATCCATGTCTGGCCCGTGTCACAATAAAAGCAATAACACTCTCCATATCTGGCCCGTGCCACTACATAAATGCATGTCTTGCCCGCGCCACAACAGAAATGCATGTCTGGCCCGCGTCACTACAGAAATGCATGCCTGGCCCGTGCCACAATAGAAATGCATGTCTGGCCCGTGCCACAATAGAAATGCATGTCTGGCCCGTGCTACTACAGCAATGCATGTCTGGCCCGTGCCACTACAGAAATGCATGTCTGGCCCGCGTCACAACAGAAATGCATGTCTGGCCCGTGCCACTACAGAAATGCATGTCTGGCCCGCGCCACTACAGCAATGCATGTCTGGCCCGCGTCACAACAGCAATGCATGTCTGGCCCGCGTCACAACAGAAATGCATGTCTGGCCCGTGTCACAACAGAAAGGCATGTCTGGCCCGTGTCACAACAGAAATGCATGTCTGGCCCGTGCCACTACAGAAATGCATGTCTGGCCCGCGCCACAACAGAAATGCATGTCTGGCCCGTGTCACTACAGAAATGCATGTCTGGCCCGTGTCACAATAGAAGCAATAACACTCTCCATATCTGGCCCATGTCACAACAGAAATGCATGTCTGGCCCGTGCCACAACACAAATGCATGTCTGGCCCGTGTCACAACAGAAATGCATGTCTGGCCCGTGCCTCAACAGAAATGCATGTCTGGCCCGTGCCACTACAGAAATGTATGTCCGGCCCGTGTCATGTGGGAAATGTATGTCTGACCCGTGCCATAACAGCAATGCATGTCTGGCCCACGCCACAACAGAAATGCATGTCTGGCCCGTGTCACTACAGAAATGCAAGTCTGGCCCGTGTCACAATAGAAGCAATAACACTCTCCATATCTGGCCCGTGTCACTACAGAAATGCATGTCTGGCCCGTGCCACAACACAAATGCATGTCTGGCCCGTGTCACAACAGAAATGCATGTCTGGCCCGTGCATCAACAGAAATCATGTCTGGCCCGTGCCACTACAGAAATGTATGTCTGGCCCGTGTCATGTGGGAAATGCATGTCTGGCCCGTGTCACAACAGCAATGCATGTCTGGCCTGTGCCACAACAGAAATGTATGTCTGGCTCGTGTCACAATAGAAATGCATGTCTGGCCCGTGTCACAACAGCAATGCATGTCTGGCCCGTGTCACAACAGAAATGCATGTCTGGCCTGTGCCACAACAGAAATGTATGTCTGGCTCGTGTCACAATAGAAATGCATGTCTGGCCCGTTCCACAACAGAAATGCACGTCTGGCCCGTACACAACAGAAATGCATGCCTGGCCCACGCCACTACAGAAATGCATGTCTGGCCCACGCCACTACAGAAATGCATGTCTGGCCCGTGTCACAACAGAAATGCATGTATGGCCCGTGCCACTACAGAAATGCATGTCTGGCCCTTGCCACAACAGAAATGCATGTCTGGCCCGTGCCACTACAGAAATGCATGTCTGGCCCTTGCCACAACAGAAATGCATGTCTGGCTCGTGCTACAACAGCAATGCATGTCTGGCCCGTGCCACAACAGAAATGCATGTCTGGCTCGTGCCACAACAGAAATACATGTCTGGCGCGTGTCACAACAAAAATGCATGTCTGGCCCGTGCCACAATAGAAATGCATGTCTGGCCCGTGCCACAACAGCAATGCATGTCTGGCCCTTGCCACAACAGAAATGCATGTCTGGCCCGTGTCACAACAGAAATGCATGTCTGGCCCGTGTCACAACAGAAATGCATGTCTGGCCCGTGCCACAACAGAAATGCATGTCTGGCCCGTGTCACAACAGCAATGCACGTCTGGCCCATGCTACAACAGAAATGCATGTCCCGCGCGTGCCACAACTGAAATGCATGTCTGGCCCGTGTCACAACAGCAATGCATGTCTGGCCCGTGCCACAACAGCAATGCATGTCTGGCCCGTGCTACAATAGAAATGCATGTCTGGCCCGTGCCACAACAGCAATGCATGTCTGGCCTGCGCCGCTACAGAAATGCATGTCTGGCCCGTGCTACAAAAGAAATGCATGTCTGGTTCGTGCCACAACAGAAATGCATGTCTGGCCCGCGCTACAACAGAAAGGCATGTCTGGCCCGCGCCACAACAGAAATGCATGTCTGGCCCGTGCCACTACAGCAAGGCATGTCTGGCCCGTGCTACAACAGCAATGCATGACTGGCCCGTGCCACAACAGCAATGCATGTCTGGCCCGTGCCACTACAGCAATGCATGTCTGGCCCGTGCCACTACAGCAATGCATGTCTGGCCCGTGCTACTACAGCAATGCATGTCTGGCCCGTGCCACTACAGCAATGCACGTCTGGCCCGTGCCACAACAGCAATGCATGTCTGGCCCAAGTCACAATAAAAGCAATAACACTCTCCATATTTGGCCCGTGCCACTACAGAAATGCATGTCTGGCCCGCGCCATAACAGAAATGCATGTCTGGCCCGTGCCACAACAGCAATCCATGTCTGGCCCGTGCATCAACAGAAATCATGTCTGGCCCGTGCCACTACAGAAATGTATGTCTGGCCCGTGTCATGTGGGAAATGCATGTCTGGCCCGTGTCACAACAGCAATGCATGTCTGGCCTGTGCCACAACAGAAATGTATGTCTGGCTCGTGTCACAATAGAAATGCATGTCTGGCCCGTGTCACAACAGCAATGCATGTCTGGCCCGTGTCACAACAGAAATGCATGTCTGGCCTGTGCCACAACAGAAATGTATGTCTGGCTCGTGTCACAATAGAAATGCATGTCTGGCCCGTTCCACAACAGAAATGCACGTCTGGCCCGTACACAACAGAAATGCATGCCTGGCCCACGCCACTACAGAAATGCATGTCTGGCCCACGCCACTACAGAAATGCATGTCTGGCCCGTGTCACAACAGAAATGCATGTATGGCCCGTGCCACTACAGAAATGCATGTCTGGCCCTTGCCACAACAGAAATGCATGTCTGGCCCGTGCCACTACAGAAATGCATGTCTGGCCCTTGCCACAACAGAAATGCATGTCTGGCTCGTGCTACAACAGCAATGCATGTCTGGCCCGTGCCACAACAGAAATGCATGTCTGGCTCGTGCCACAACAGAAATACATGTCTGGCGCGTGTCACAACAAAAATGCATGTCTGGCCCGTGCCACAATAGAAATGCATGTCTGGCCCGTGCCACAACAGCAATGCATGTCTGGCCCTTGCCACAACAGAAATGCATGTCTGGCCCGTGTCACAACAGAAATGCATGTCTGGCCCGTGTCACAACAGAAATGCATGTCTGGCCCGTGCCACAACAGAAATGCATGTCTGGCCCGTGTCACAACAGCAATGCACGTCTGGCCCATGCTACAACAGAAATGCATGTCCCGCGCGTGCCACAACTGAAATGCATGTCTGGCCCGTGTCACAACAGCAATGCATGTCTGGCCCGTGCCACAACAGCAATGCATGTCTGGCCCGTGCTACAATAGAAATGCATGTCTGGCCCGTGCCACAACAGCAATGCATGTCTGGCCTGCGCCGCTACAGAAATGCATGTCTGGCCCGTGCTACAAAAGAAATGCATGTCTGGTTCGTGCCACAACAGAAATGCATGTCTGGCTCGTGTCACAATAGAAATGCATGTCTGGCCCGTGTCACAACAGCAATGCATGTCTGGCCCGTGTCACAACAGAAATGCATGTCTGGCCTGTGCCACAACAGAAATGTATGTCTGGCTCGTGTCACAATAGAAATGCATGTCTGGCCCGTTCCACAACAGAAATGCACGTCTGGCCCGTACACAACAGAAATGCATGCCTGGCCCACGCCACTACAGAAATGCATGTCTGGCCCACGCCACTACAGAAATGCATGTCTGGCCCGTGTCACAACAGAAATGCATGTATGGCCCGTGCCACTACAGAAATGCATGTCTGGCCCTTGCCACAACAGAAATGCATGTCTGGCCCGTGCCACTACAGAAATGCATGTCTGGCCCTTGCCACAACAGAAATGCATGTCTGGCTCGTGCTACAACAGCAATGCATGTCTGGCCCGTGCCACAACAGAAATGCATGTCTGGCTCGTGCCACAACAGAAATACATGTCTGGCGCGTGTCACAACAAAAATGCATGTCTGGCCCGTGCCACAATAGAAATGCATGTCTGGCCCGTGCCACAACAGCAATGCATGTCTGGCCCTTGCCACAACAGAAATGCATGTCTGGCCCGTGTCACAACAGAAATGCATGTCTGGCCCGTGTCACAACAGAAATGCATGTCTGGCCCGTGCCACAACAGAAATGCATGTCTGGCCCGTGTCACAACAGCAATGCACGTCTGGCCCATGCTACAACAGAAATGCATGTCCCGCGCGTGCCACAACTGAAATGCATGTCTGGCCCGTGTCACAACAGCAATGCATGTCTGGCCCGTGCCACAACAGCAATGCATGTCTGGCCCGTGCTACAATAGAAATGCATGTCTGGCCCGTGCCACAACAGCAATGCATGTCTGGCCCGCGCCGCTACAGAAATGCATGTCTGGCCCGTGCTACAATAGAAATGCATGTCTGGCCCGTGCCACAACAGAAATGCATGTCTGGCCCGCGCCACAACAGAAATGCATGTCTGGTCCGCGCCACAACAGAAACGCATGCCTGGCCCGTTCAACTACAGCAATGCATGTCTGGCCCGTGCCACAACAGCAATGCATGTCTGGCCCGTGCCACTACAGCAATGCATGTCTGGTTCGCGCCACTACAGAAATGCATGTCTCGCCCGTGCCACAACAGAAATGCATGTCTGGCCCGTGCCACAACAGAAATGCATGTCTGGCCC
Organism: Theodoxus fluviatilis; assembly: GCA_034096865.1. Taxonomy (NCBI): domain Eukaryota; kingdom Metazoa; phylum Mollusca; class Gastropoda; order Cycloneritida; family Neritidae; genus Theodoxus; species Theodoxus fluviatilis. The sequence continues at coordinate 158,564 of JAWQFJ010027869.1, read as the reverse complement.
GCGTCACAACAGAAATGCATGTCTGGCCCGTGCAACTACAGCAATGCATGTCTGGCCCGCGCCACTACAGAAATGCATGTCTGGCCCGCGCCACAACACAAATGCATGTCTGGCCCGCGCCACAACACAAATGCATGTCTGGCCCGCGCCACAACAGAAATACATGTCTGGCCGGCGCCACAACAGAAATGCATGTCTGGCCCGTGTCACTACAGAAATGCATGTCTGGTCCGCGCCACAACAGCATAGCATGTCTGGCCCGTGCTACTACAGAAATGCATGTCTGGCCCGTGCCACAACAGAAATGCATGCCTGGCCCGTGCCACAACAGAAATTCATGTCTGGCCCGTGCCACAACAGCAATGCATGTCTGGATCGTGCCACAACAGAAATCCATGTCTGGCCCGCGCCACAACAGAAATGCATGTCTGGTCCGTGCCACAGCAGCATAGCATGTCTGGCCTGTGCCACTACAAAAATGCATGTCTGGCCCGTGCCACAACCTAATGCATGTCTGGCCCGTGTCACAACAGCATAGCATGTCTGGCCTGTGCCACTACAGAAATGCATGTCTGGCCTGTGCCACAACAGAAATGCATGTCTGGCCCGTGCCACAACATAATGCATGTCTGGCCCGTGCCACAACAGAAATGCATGTCTGGCCCGTTCCACAACAGAATTGCATGTCTGGCCCGCGCCATAACAGAAATGCATGTCTGGCCGTTGTCACAACAGAAATGCATGTCTGGCCCGCGCCACTACAGCATAGCATGTCTGGCCCGTGCCACAACAGAAATGCATGTCTGGCCCGTGCCACTACAGCAAGGCATGTCTGGCCCGTGTCACAACAGCAATGCATGTCTGGCCTGTGCCACTACAGAAATGCATGCCTGGCCCGTGCCACTACAGAAATGCATGTCTGGCCCGTGCCACAATATAAATGCATGTCTGGCTCGTGCCACAACAGCATAGCATTTTTGGCCCGTGTCACTACAGAATTGCATGTCTGGCCTGTGCCACTACAGAAATGCATGTCTGACAGCGAAACAAAAACTTTAGTTATGTTGCACCATATCTCCTTCAAAAAGTTTCGTCTATACGGGGGTTCTAGCTGTTACCGCGAAGTCCTGTAGCTACGGGGGTTCTCCTAGCTTGCACGTAAAGTCCTGTAGCTACGGGGGTTCTCCTAGCTTGCGCGTAAAGTCATGTATCTACAGGGGTTCTCCTAGCTTGCATGTAAAGTCCATTCAGCGTGGCTGAGACTAGTGAATATAGTCTCAGCAACAGGTTGGTCACGTGATAGCCTTAATTCTTCTATAACATGCATACCATCGTTCTGAACACAAAGTCTCAGCCACGCTGACTGGCATATCACATCGTCAGTGTATTCCTCCGCTTGTTGTGATACACTCGATACTGGCAGCCATGTTTTTCGTCAATTCATTTTCTAAACATCGATTTCCCATAAATGTAAAACTTGTATGCGGTAAAATTAGAATCACAAGAGTGTAATATTGTGAACTCTACTAAGTATAAGGACTTTGAATGCAACAGCAATAGTTATACTTCATTGAGCGAGTAAGGCAACCTATCCCGTCTGCATAATCTTTTCGATCGATACACACAGTCACAGAAACCCGCTGAGTGCTATTGCTGATGAGGAATCATTAATTTAATGTATGCTTAGAAGGATTAAACTTAGAAAAACTGCTTCTGAGCTATCCAATAATATCGAACTTCGGAATCGGACGGATTTCTACAGAAGAAACTTCCACTCGACACAACACAACACAACACAGACACAGACGGAATGTAGGTTAAATCACTTACTGACTCCATCAGTCAATACACGAATAATCGAAGTAGAGCTCGTCAAACAGCGTGAAGGCGGTTAGACCACAGGTTCCGGCCAGAAAGCATTTACTTGCGAGAGTATAACCATAGATTCACGAAACCAGCCCGGAGCCATAGGAATTCTTTTCGCTGCGTTTATAGTAGGTCCAAAGATTGCGTGAATTACTGATACACAATCGCACGTGCTCAAGGCAGTTTGCAACCTTTTGACGACGTTCGCGCTAAAAGTAGTTCTCAAATGATTTCCTGAAAATTTCATAGATTAGTTGTATTAGAACACCAAATTTGTGTTTATCTATCGGGATAAATAATTGGAGAGAAATAGAATCGTCTCTTTTTACACTCAATGGTCTTTTGATCATGTTGAATTTTGATTGGTAGAATCATTGGAATGTGGAGCCAAAGTCACGTGACCAACCTGTGTCAGAGATATTATAATCTCTGTGTTCAGAATGCGTAAATTCCTGTAGCTACAGAGGTTCTCCTAGCATACACGTAAAGTCCTGTAGCTACAGGGGTTCTCCTAGCTTGCGCGTAAAGTCCTGTAGCTACGGGGGTTCTCCTAGCTTGCACGTAAAGTCCTGTAGCTACGGGGGTTCTCCTAGCTTGCACGTAAAGTCCTGTAGCTACGGGGGTTCTCCTAGCTTGCACGTAAAGTCCTGTAGCTACGGGGGTTCTCCTAGCTTGCGCGTAAAGTCCTGTAGCTACAGGGGTTCTCCTAGCTTGCACGTAAAGTCCTGTAGCTACAGGGGTTTTCCTAGCTTGCATGTAAAGTCATGTAACTACAGGGGTTCTCCTAGCTTGCACTTAAAGTCATGTAGCTACTGGGGTTCTCCTAGCTTGCACGTAAAGTCCTGTAGCTACGGGTGTTCTCCTAGCTTGCATGTAAAGTCCTGTAGCTACAGGGGTTCTCCTAGCTTGCACGTAAAGTCCTGTCGATACAGGGGTTCTCCTAGCTTGCACGTAAAGTCATGTAGCTACGGGAGTTCTCCTAGCTTGCACGTAAAGTCATGTAGCTACAGGGGTTTTCCTAGCTTGCACGTAAAGTCATGTAGCTACGGGAGTTCTCCTAGCTTGCACGTAAAGTCATGTAGCTACGGGAGTTCTCCTAGCTTGCATGTAAAGTCATGTAGCTACGGGGGTTCTTCTAGCTTGCACGTAAAGTCATGTATCTACAGGGGTTCTCCTAGCTTGCACGTAAAGTCATGTAGCTACGGGAGTTCTCCTAGCTTGCACGTAAAGTCATGTAGCTACGGGGGTTCTCCTAGCTTGCACGTAACGTCATGTAGCTACAGGGGTTCTCCTAGCTTGCACTTAAAGTCATGTAGCTACTGGGGTTCTCCTAGCTTGCACGTAAAGTCCTGTAGCTACGGGTGTTCTCCTAGCTTGCATGTAAAGTCCTGTAGCTACAGGGGTTCTCCTAGCTTGCACTTAAAGTCATGTAGCTACAGGGGTTTTCCTAGCTTGCACGTAAAGTCATGTAGCTACGGGAGTTCTCCTAGCTTGCACGTAAAGTCATGTAGCTACGGGAGTTCTCCTAGCTTGCACGTAAAGTCATGTAGCTACGGGAGTTCTCCTAGCTTGCACGTAACGTCATGTAGCTACAGGGGTTCTCCTAGCTTGCATGTAAAGTCATGTAGCTACTGGGGTTCTCCTAGCTTGCACGTAAAGTCCTGTAGCTACGGGTGTTCTCCTAGCTTTTACGTAAAGTCATGTAGCTACGGGTGTTCTCCTAGCTTGCATGTAAAGTCCTGTAGCTACAGGGGTTCTCCTAGCTTGCACGTAAAGTCCTGTAGCTACGGGAGTTCTCCTAGCTTGCACGTAAAGTCCTGTAGCTACGGGTGTTCTCCTAGCTTGCATGTAAAGTCCTGTAGCTACAGGGGTTCTCCTAGCTTGCACGTAAAGTCCTGTAGCTACGGGTGTTCTCCTAGCTTGCACGTAAAGTCATGTAGCTACGGGTGTTCTCCTAGCTTGCATGTAAAGTCCTGTAGCTACAGGGGTTCTCCTAGCTTGCACGTAAAGTCATGTAGCTACGGGAGTTCTCCTAGCTTGCACGTAAAGTCATGTAGCTACAGGGGTTCTCCTAGCTTGCACGTAAAGTCATGTAGCTACGGGAGTTCTCCTAGCTTGCATGTAAAGTCATGTAGCTACAGGGGTTTTCCTAGCTTGCACGTAAAGTCATGTAGCTACGGGGGTTCTCCTAGCTTGCACGTAAAGTCATGTAGCTACGGGAGTTCTCCTAGCTTGCACGTAACGTCATGTAGCTACAGGGGTTCTCCTAGCTTGCATGTAAAGTCATGTAGCTACTGGGGTTCTCCTAGCTTGCACGTAAAGTCCTGTAGCTACGGGTGTTCTCCTAGCTTTTACGTAAAGTCATGTAGCTACGGGTGTTCTCCTAGCTTGCATGTAAAGTCCTGTAGCTACAGGGGTTCTCCTAGCTTGCACGTAAAGTCATGTAGCTACGGGAGTTCTCCTAGCTTGCACGTAAAGTCCTGTAGCTACGGGTGTTCTCCTAGCTTGCATGTAAAGTCCTGTAGCTACAGGGGTTCTCCTAGCTTGCACGTAAAGTCCTGTAGCTACGGGTGTTCTCCTAGCTTGCACGTAAAGTCCTGTAGCTACGGGTGTTCTCCTAGCTTGCATGTAAAGTCCTGTAGCTACAGGGGTTCTCCTAGCTTGCACGTAAAGTCATGTAGCTACGGGAGTTCTCCTAGCTTGCACGTAAAGTCATGTAGCTACAGGGGTTCTCCTAGCTTGCACGTAAAGTCATGTAGCTACGGGAGTTCTCCTAGCTTGCATGTAAAGTCATGTAGCTACAGGGGTTTTCCTAGCTTGCACGTAAAGTCATGTAGCTACGGGAGTTCTCCTAGCTTGCACGTAAAGTCATGTAGCTACGGGAGTTCTCCTAGCTTGCACGTAAAGCCCTGTAGCTACGGGGGTTCTCCTAGCTTGCACGTAAAGTCCTGTAGCTACGGGGGTTCTCCTAGCTTGCACGTAAAGTCCTGTAGCTACGGGAGTTCTCCTAGCTTGCACGTAACGTCATGTAGCTACTGGGGTTCTCCTAGCTTGCACGTAAAGTCCTGTAGCTACGGGGGTTCTGCTAGCTTGCACGTAAAGTCATGTAGCTACGGGTGTTCTCCTAGCTTGCATGTAACGTCATGTAGCTACGGGGGTTCTCCTAGCTTGCCCGTAACGTCATGTAGCTACGGGTGTTCTCCTAGCTTGCATGTAAAGTCCTGTAGCTACAGGGGTTCTCCTAGCTTGCACGTAAAGTCATGTAGCTACAGGGGTTTTCCTAGCTTGCACGTAAAGTCATGTAGCTACAGGGGTTCTCCTAGCTTGCACGTAAAGTCATGTAGCTACGGGAGTTCTCCTAGCTTGCACGTAAAGTCATGTAGCTACGGGAGTTCTCCTAGCTTGCACGTAAAGCCCTGTAGCTACTGGGGTTCTCCTAGCTTGCACGTAAAGTCCTGTAGCTACGGGGGTTCTCCTAGCTTGCACGTAAAGTCCTGTAGCTACAGGGGTTTTCCTAGCTTGCACGTAAAGTCATGTAGCTACGGGAGTTCTCCTAGCTTGCACGTAAAGTCATGTAGCTACGGGAGTTCTCCTAGCTTGCATGTAAAGTCATGTAGCTACGGGGGTTCTTCTAGCTTGCACGTAAAGTCATGTATCTACAGGGGTTCTCCTAGCTTGCACGTAAAGTCATGTAGCTACGGGAGTTCTCCTAGCTTGCACGTAAAGTCATGTAGCTACGGGGGTTCTCCTAGCTTGCACGTAACGTCATGTAGCTACAGGGGTTCTCCTAGCTTGCACGTAAAGTCATGTAGCTACGGGAGTTCTCCTAGCTTGCACGTAAAGTCATGTAGCTACGGGAGTTCTCCTAGCTTGCATGTAAAGTCATGTAGCTACGGGGGTTCTTCTAGCTTGCACGTAAAGTCATGTATCTACAGGGGTTCTCCTAGCTTGCACGTAAAGTCATGTAGCTACGGGAGTTCTCCTAGCTTGCACGTAAAGTCATGTAGCTACGGGGGTTCTCCTAGCTTGCACGTAACGTCATGTAGCTACAGGGGTTCTCCTAGCTTGCACGTAAAGTCATGTAGCTACGGGAGTTCTCCTAGCTTGCACGTAAAGTCATGTAGCTACGGGAGTTCTCCTAGCTTGCATGTAAAGTCATGTAGCTACGGGGGTTCTCCTAGCTTGCACTTAAAGTCCT
>JAWQFJ010027869.1:137500-147500 GCA_034096865.1 Theodoxus fluviatilis | reverse complement strand
TGCCGTAGAAACTCATTCTAGTAAACTAGAGATTTCGCCTACCGGCGAAGTATCTCTAGCACCGTTGCCATCACGTGATGGAAGGTTTTCGGCCAATTTATGCAAACGGAGGTCACACGAGAGGCTTGTGAGATAGCCGATGTGCTCCCTGACATACGCCGTTAAAGTAGGTCTAAGACTATTTTGCACAAAACGCTTAACTTACTCTTGTTGAGACAACAAACAAGCGTTTATTCAATACAATAAAATGTTTGTGTTGAAATGGAAACAGGTTTTGACATCTGAATGATTTCTGTAAAGAGTGGAGAGAAAAATAGTATCAGAACGAACTATTTTTGGCGCAAGGCTGTAATGCTATTGCGCATTGATTGCGAACTGTGCCAGGGTCACTACTGACTCGGGTTTACAGAATGGCAGAAACTACCGGATGGTCTCTGTCACCGTTCGCTCACGTGATACAATGATTGCATGCCATAGAAATTACGTCATTTATGATGGCGATGGTCATATAAAGTTCACCAGTTTTCTTAAGACATCATCAAAGACTAACAACACATTTCCATCCCTGCACATATGACTTATGTTATCGAATATTCAGTGCCATATGAAGCGTAATGCCTGAATTTGAAGGAATGGTGTTGGGACTAATTTTTACATGACGGAGTACTATCCCAGGACCCTCTTCCTAGTTTAAATGGCACGCACAGTAATCGAGAGTTAGTAAAGCGGTCCGAGATCCATACATGGATGATAAAATTCGCCATATAAAAACCATACCTTTATCTTCTTCTTTTGTTATAACTGTGACTCGAACGACAATGGTAGCTTCCGGGTGAGTGAGATGGCTCCGAAACATTGGTCTGGAGTTCTGTAAATGATGTCACTTGGAGAAATAAATTACTGTGAACTGTGAACTGTGAACTGTGAACTGTGAACTGGTGAGTTCCAATCAGACGTGGCAATCTCTGGAGCCTGGAGCATCCTCCCATGACAGAGTCTGAGGGTTGAGACGTTGCCTTCTTCAACTTCTGCCTCCTCCGGCTTTTCCTGACCTCCAGTCATAGGCACCTGTCAGCGTGACACCCCCACCCCCCACCCCCCCTCCCCCAACCCCCATGGCCCCTTTGACAGTGGTTTTCCAGCTGCCTCAGTCATCACCTGCGGCTGAAGATGCTACTAAGCCTTGAATCTCTCCCGTGAACATCTCCTGAGCGCAGCTGTGGACAGCCCAACGGTCGACAACATGTAGCAAGATAGCCGTACCGAAATTCTCTCAGGACGCGACCGTCCTTCAAGAAGTGGAATTTACTTACGATTTTCACGAGAACTGATCTCACAAATCGTACTATTGACGGCAAACAGTGAGATTTAGAGAGTGGCTCGCCTGCGGAGGCGTGTTCCCCAAGGCCGATCGCTCGCTAGCAAAGCTAGTCAAAGGCAATCAAAGAGTGTCTTCCGGTTTCGCAGGGAATGATCGTCGTAGTCAAACGCAATATTCGGTCAGTCGGTTCTTGCTGTAGAACTTGTCCCCAGACCCAGGCACTGCCTGCTTGTTCGTCCCGATCCCAACACCGACGTCCGTTTATTTATTTTGTGAGTGTGGTACGTCTGCCTGCCATCGAGACGATCGCGTCTGATTGTTCGTAAAGAACGCGCATCTCATGTCGGTGTTGCCAAAACGCGCTGCATTCAAACACTGTCACAGCTGACTGCCATGCACTGAGCTATGCTCTGAAGACGAGCAGAAGTTTATTGCTCATTCACGCGTACACTGGCTGGCTCACGGACACTGGCTGGCTCACGCACACTGGCTAGCTCACGGACACATTTACTCACAGTCACTGACACCCTGACTGACTATGCGGCCGACTGACCAACTGACCGATTCGCTGACATACTGACTGACTGAAGGACTGGCTGACTGCCTGTCTGCTTGACTGACTGACTGATTCGCTCATGTACCAATTTACTGAACCACTGATTTAGCCACCCAAACTCACTCACTCATTCACTAACCCATCCAATTATCCAATATGTTATATCGTTCCAGCCACCCACTAATTGTCTCGTTCAAATCATCCAATAGTACCAGTTTTTCCAACCATTCAATATTACTTCTTGTTGCAACCATCCAATATTATTCCTTGCTCCAACCATCCATTATTATATCTTGTTCCTGATTTGAGAGCGAAACCCATCATCTTCCTATTTCTCTCTTGTGTCTCACCATTTCCTGACAGGCTGAATTTGTTTTGAAGATGGTGTTTACGTTCCCAACTTCAGTAATGTGTTGAACCCACTGCGATCGTGTGTGCTCGATTAAGGTTTGGAAGATGTTTTATAACTGCATATCACACCAATAAGTTGTGAGAACCTTGAACCAAGCTGTTACAGTTTTGGTATAAACGGTAGTGTCCTTATGTAAAGTGTAGTTTTCCTATCATTGTTAAACCAGTTGTGTGATTCAAGCTGTTTGTAAACACATTGTCTTGCCTACGTAAATGTATACGTAGTTTACTTCATCCCGTCTTGTGTTGTCTGTTTAGAGTGCCATCAAATAGCACCAAGCACCTCATATAAGCAATCTGCGTTGATCGCATTGACACTGACATTAATCTCCGAGTTGCGTCATTCAGTTTAAGGACATGTCATGCTAATATGTTAATATGACTCAAATATTCAATGAATGACACAAGGCGAACACAATACTGAATTTCATAATACATATCTGAAAGATCTTTCCTGGTTAACACTTTTTTCTTGTACCACATTTGTCTTTGCTTCTTGGTGTAGTATTTATTGTTGTTGTTAATATTGTTTTTTGCGCCGTTCTCTTTATCAACACTGCGTAAGATTACGTCTTACATCTGTTTTTCGGGGGTGGGGGTGGGGCATGGGGTAGGGGGGGATGGGGGTGGGGGGGAAGGGAGAGGGGCACAAATCGCATCAAAACTGGAAAAGCTGGCGGACCCGTTAGAGAAAGTCTTTGCTGTCCTTTCCCTTATCCGTTCCTTTGTACCAGAAGGCGTCGCTGGAAGATGAAGGTGATGGTTAACCCTAAGCCAAGATGGCCGCGGCGGATTTCGTAGAATCAATTTTGCCGGCGAAAGAGTCTCTAGCACAGTTCATATCACGTGATGGAAGGATTCCGTCCGGAATATGCATGAGGAGGTCACTTGGGAGGCTTATGGGATAACCCTCTGCTCCCTGACATACGCCGTTAAAGTAGTTCTAAGACTACTTTGCATAACACTCGTAAATTACGCTTGTTGAGGCAATAAAGAAGCGTCTATTTGATAAGATAAAATGTGACCAGCCACGACAAAACCAGTGCTAAGTCAATTTTTTTTGACAAAATAGGGTTTTAATATTGTTTATTTCTGCATTCATCTCTGTTTGTTTTGATATAATAATGAACAGTGTGAGTTAATTAGAATAGGAGTTACAGGCATTTTAAGTTGGGTACTGAAGCAGCGGTCATTTTGAAAAAACGGTCTCAGAAGATTTACTCTCTTCAGAAATTAAACACCTTATCAATGGTATTTCAAACTCCGTTTCCAAACATAGCTAATCTTATTTTTCTTTGACATCCACAGAGCGGGAACGCCGAGAGAGCGGCCTTTCTAACGGTATATAACATGAAGGGGTTCTGCAAGGGTTTAAGTGTGTTTATTGCAGCTAAAATGAGGCAATTAACGCTAATTACACGGGCCTTTTGAAACAATACATAACACAAAAGTCTTTATTTTACCATCAAAATATACTTTTTCATAATGTTTCCTTTACTGGCATGATAGTTTGAACCATATAGAATCTATTTTTATCAAAAAGTGAAAATCACCCAGATTGACCCTCCCTGCCTTTTCTCAGACTTAGCGCAAAATAGGGCCGCGCGACTTAGCACTGGTTTTGTCGTGGCTGGTCACAAATGTTTGTGTTTAAATGAAAGCAAGTTTTGACATATGAGTGAATTATGTAAAAAGTGGGGGGAGGGGGGGGGGGGGGGGGGATGAATATCATCCGGAGCGAACTATTTGTTGGCACAATGCCGCAATGCGAAGGGTCAAGTCTATTACGCATTCAGTGCGAACTGCGCCAGAGTCACGTGACTCGGGTTCACAGGGGTGAGGATTTCGAAGAAGCAATCCTAAGGCTCAATACGCGATGCTCTCGTGGGACAAGAGGCGCGCTTCCTTCCGAAAGGGGTTCAGAGGTGTTCAGAGGTGTTCAGAGGTGTTCAGAGGTGTTCAGATGTGTTCAGAGGTGTTCAGAGGTGTTCAGAGGTGTTCAGAGGTGTTCAGAGGTGTTCAGAGGTGAGCGCTCACGCCAAGCGCTCCCAAAGCCCAAACTTGTTTGCCATGTTGTCCAAGCAGGCGCTCGCTTTGAGCGCTCAGGTCGAGGCATTTTCAGAAACACCTTTAGAAAGGAAACGCACCTCTGGTACCCGCTGAAGGATCGCGTATCTGGAGGTGGGGTTGCTGCCGAGAAACCCGCCGTTGATAAATGGAGTGAATTTATACATGCTGGCGTCATCATCCGCGTGCAAAATGGAACCTGTGACATTGATTCATATATATGCAAATTTATTGTGGTGGCCTACAGCTCGTATTTTGTTGTGTGTGTGCATGTGTATGGGAATGGGGTGGAGTGGGGGTGATGGGGCGGGGGGATGGGGAAAAGGCAAGATAGATGGGCGTGGGGTAAGAGGGGTGTATTTTCAGGATTGTTTTGTTTTCTCTCTCTCCCTTTTCTCAGCGTTATTTGCTTCGTGTTTTGTATTGTGAAATTTTGTACTGAACAAATAATTTGAAAAAAAGTTTTTAAAAACTACATCTGGTGAATCGTCATGGCTGGACGCATTCTGTGAACCCGAGTAACGTGACTCTGGCACAGTTCGCAATGAATGCGTAATAGACTTGACACTTTGCATTACAGCATTGCGCCAAAAATAGCTCGATCTGATATTTTTTGTCCACTTTTTACACAAACCATTCAAATGTCAAAACATGTTTCCATTTCAACACACACACTTTATTTTATCGAATAAAAGCTCGTTTATTGCCGCTAAAAAAAGCAAGTTATGAGTTTTGTGCGAAACAGTCTTTGAACTACTTTAACGGCGTATGTCGGGGAGCAGATCAGCTATCCCACAAGCCTCTCGTGTGACCCTCATTTGAATGTTTCGGACGAAATCTTTCCATCACGTGATATGAACTGTGCTAGAGACTGTTTCGCCGGTAGGCGCAGTCTCTAGTGGACTAGAATGTGCCTCTAGTGGACTAGAATGTGTCTCTAGTGGACTAGAATGTGTCTCTAGTGGACTAGAATGTGTCTCTAGTGGACTAGAATGAGTCTCTAGTGGACTAGAATGAGTCTCTAGTGGACTAGAATGTGTCTCTAGTGGACTAGAATGTGTCTCTAGTGGACTAGAATGTGTCTCTAGTGGACTAGAATGAGTCTCTAGTGGACTAGAATGTGTCTCTAGTGGACTAGAATGTGTCTCTAGTGGACTAGAATGTGTCTCTAGTGGACTAGAATGTGTCTCTAGTGGACTAGAATGTGTCTCTAGTGGACTAGAATGAGTCTCTAGTGGACAATAATGTGTCTCTAGTGGGCTAGAATGTGCCTCTAGTGGACTAGAATGTGTCTCTAGTGGGCTAGAATGTGCCTCTAGTGGACTAGAATGTGCCTCTAGTGGACTAGAATGTGCCTCTAGTGGACTAGAATGTGTCTCTAGTGGGCTAGAATGGGCCTCTAGTGGACTAGAATGGGCTGGACGCGGAGTGTGTGCGCCATGTGGTCAGTCCAGCGTCATCGAGGTCAGCCTTGATATGATTCTGGAGCCCGGTTGTCATAAGCTCGTGAAGGGGGTTCGTCTCTCTGTTGGCATTCTTATCGAGTGTCCAAAGCCATTTGAATCGCTGCTGTGGGATGCGCTGGCTGGTTGGTGTTGTTCCAGCCATTTCCCTTATGACCTCGTTCTGATCATGCCTCTCTAAGAAACTTACATCAAGTACACGTATCAAATTCATATGGTGTCTGAACACTTCATCCGAGGCTTCTTCAGTCTGTTTCTATCGAATGTTACTTTGTCAGCTTTCTCCCTGCTTACGGCACCGCTCTTGCTAAAGCCATTCTGTGTTTAATACGTAGTCTTGCGCTCTATGCAACCGATTGAAGAGCACCGATTAATCTTCAAAGTTCATTTTTAATTAACATATTAATAACCATCGCACAGTGTGCTTGACGACTGACGGGCACCTGGGACTATGACCAGGTGCGACCCATCCACCCGAGAGTGTCAGGAAGTCAGGGCCGAAACACTTAATGACGGGGGGCTCTTCCTCTGAGGATAGTCAGTCGTCTCGCTTCTCAGGAAGTTTCGTGCCTTAACTATCGGACGAATTGGTAAGTCTTTGAAGAAAAAATGGGTCGCATTGTGATAAGGAAAAACGCTGGGAAAAAAACGAACAAAGGAAGAACGAACGATCAGACGAATATAGAAAATAATACAGAGAGGAAAAAAGGAAAGACCGGGTACACCAGACAGACGAATCTTCTTTTACCATGAGGACGCTAATCTCTGCGACGCCCCAACCATACCCTGTCAAGAAAACGTCCAAAACAATTCTGAGCACCAAAACCATCTCGACGAGCAGCATAGTTTTACGATGAATTTATTTTAATACAAACATTCAATAAGTAAGCAAGCCATGCATAAAGAAACACAAATATAATATATTCTATCACAGCTTTCTGGCATGGCAAAATATTTACAAAGTGTATTGACAATATTAAACTCCACATCCATTGACGCAAAGAATTCCTTTCAGCGAAAAGGAAAAAAAGGCAAAAACGCACAGAAATGCATATCACGTCACTGGTTTTTTTAAAGTACAACGTAACATCAGTAGTTAAAAAAGATCTGCAAGTCAAAATCTTCCTCAAAGTTGTCGGAACATTACAAACAGGTTTGCAATGGGACGCAGGGGGCGTTTTTAATTTCCCTTCGTTTTGAGTAGAAGGGAATATAAAGAACGGTTCAGAAGAGCTTAGCATTCAATATAGCGCCAGAGAGATTAGTTCTTCTCGTTGCCAAGCAAGAGTCTTCTCCCCTTGTATCTTATGCTGAACACGTCAAGAGAGTCCTTGGATGTCTGCGTGTGTGTCCCTATTGGTAGTGCAGTGCGGCGATCACACGAATGCTTGTGGCTTGTGCAGAAAAAGTTCGCTTTTTACTACTTCGGACGAAAGGCACGGATTTATAACAACGCTTAGCAATGATGGCACTGTGTCTTGTCTTCATATATTATGTCGGCATCCAGGTGAGGAGAAGACGTAAGTCCAAAAATATAATTTCGAGTAATCAGCCAGATTAGAGGGAGGGGGGGGGGGGGGGGGGCGAGGTGATAAAACCATGCGTTTTGAGAGGTTCCTGGTGGGTGTTTTTTCTGAAAGTGTTATTACATCTGTACTTTATTGTGCAGTTCTTGAACTCCCCAAAAAAGCTTTATACATTTTATGGATGCGAAGCTGCGTTAATGCCGACAGGAAACTAATAATTTTCAGATGAATTACTCATACTTAAAGTTAGAATGATAACATGTGTTTGAAATAAGTATCTTTGAAAGGTTCATAACAGGATCTCTTTTCTATCCATATGAGTTGTTTTTCTCAAATGAGTGAACAATTTTCATTTAAGATGTCACCTGGACGTTAAGATATTCAAGACTTAGAGTTCAGGTCTCTCTATATTTCTCTTTCTTTGGAGCAGGAAAGAATATCTGGACGCTCACATGTTCCAGAAGTAGAGTTCAAAACTTTCTCTATTTCTTTTTCTCTGGATAAGGCGAGGGCAATTGGAAGTTCACATGTTCAATACTCATAGTTCATTCTTCCCTTAGATTTTCCTGGATGTTCACCTGTTCTATACTCAGAGTTCATTCTTCCCTTAGATGTCCCTGGATGTTCACCTGTTCTATACTCAGAGTTCATTCTTCCCTTAGATGTTCCTGGATGTTCACCTGTTCAATACTCAGAGTTCATTCTTCCCTTAGATGTTCCTGGATGTTCACCTGTTCAATACTCAGAGTTCATTCTTCCCTTAGATGTTCCTGGATGTTCACATGTGCAAGCCATAGAGCTCATGCCTCTCTCTATTTGTTTTCCTTTGGAGAACGAGACGGCACCAGTATTTTCACATGACCAAGACCTAGGATGCAATGGTTTCTCTCGACGCTAATGTATTCAAGACTTAGAGTTCTGCCATCCCTCTAATTATTTTTCTGTGGAGGCTACCAGGATATTCATATGTTCAGAACAGTGCTCAGTCCTCTGTCTAAATTTTTTCCCTTTGAATAAAGGTAGGGTACCTGGATGTTCCCAAGTTCAAGACAGAGTTCAGTCCTCTCTCTAATTATTTTCCTGTAGATAAGGGGAGGGTACCTGGATGTCTCCATGTTCAAGACGTGGTGTTCAGTTCTCTCTCTGTTCTCTTCCTTTGGCTGAGGGGTATGGTATCTGGATGTTCACATGTTCAAAACGTAGAATTCACTCCTCTCTCTATTTCTTTTCCTCTGGATAAGGGGATGCTCTCATGTTCATAACGCAGGGTTCAATCTTCTCTGTGTTTCTTTTTCTTTGGAGATGGGGAGGGCACACTTAGGGTGCTGCCTGGGGAGAATCGGGAGTCTGTAGCTCCCAGCCTCCCTTCCGACCTGTTAGTGTTGGACCTCGACCTCGAGCTGCGCTGTCTCGAGAGGGAAGAGGCTTTTGACCAGGGTACTATGTGAGAGAGTGGCTCATCTGCAACACACAAACATCATGGTCTCTGTTGAGAGCGGTTCCACGCGAAGATGAAAAGTAAAAAGAAAAAGGCGTAGCATTGTGAGTAGAAACTCCTCACGCTATATGTTTCAGGTCAATTGTTTTTTACTGTTCGACATACTTTACTTTACTGCCTAGGACTTTCCGTAAATAGATGTAAGTTTACAAGTCATGGCACGTTGAATAATTTCAAAGATAATCTTTCTATGATATGTTTCTTAAAAACTACTGGTTATTATAACAAGTTTTGAATAATTGTTATACTTATCACGAATGCTTTTAAAGATCTAAGTACGGCTTTGATAACAATTACTTAATATTTGTGACATTTTACATTCATGATTGTAATTATACTCATTTCTATGCTTACATGTACACAAATTAGTAGAACCACATGGATGTGTCTACATACCCCATACACATGTATATCTTGTTTTCATTTCATATTATTACTTTTGTAAGCAAATGTTGAAGCATTACATAGCAAAAAAAGGCTGATAGGCTCTTAAGCAATAACATTTATTCATTCATTCATTCAGTCAGTCATCTGATCATTCATTCTTCACCTATAATTTGTATCAAATCGCTTTACACTTTACTACCCGGTCACGAGATCATTAGTTAGGTGTTTTACTAGTACCAAACTAGGTATGCAGTGACAAATAGATAGGACGCACTCAGTTAGGTATCAACATTATATCCATTACTTCTGATCGCAAAGAGTGTGGATTACAGAGTTGAAAAGTGCATGGACTGTTTAGGATGTATATATTTTATACAAAGCACAGCCTACAAATAATACGAAGTAGTTGTCATTTCATTGTAGAACACACACACGTACGCAGGCACACACGCACATACACACACATACACACGCGCGCACGCACGCACGCACGCACGCACACACACACACACATACACACACAACACACACACACAATATATATATATATATATATATATATATATATATATATATATATATATATATATATACTTACTGTGGCGAGATCTCACACACGCAGACACACACACGCACGCACACACACACACACACACACACACACACACACACACACACACACACACACACACCTCCCACTTCACGTGAATTTATTGTGTTTACTAACCCATGTTGTTGTGGCCGCCAACCGTTCTAAAAATAGTAACGATT
>JAWQFJ010027869.1:127500-132500 GCA_034096865.1 Theodoxus fluviatilis | reverse complement strand
AATCATTGTGTAGTTTATGCAATTCCTTTGGATATTTCAAATCCACCTCCAAGATAATACCATTCTTGCTTTTGTCTGTAAATTTACTCAAGTCAATATAATCAATTTCAGCAAGCCACTTAAACTGACCAGTAGGCTAGCTCTGACTCATTGCCCACCCATACAAGTTGTTGGCATCCAGGTAAGCAATGTATGAGGTGTCCAACTTTGGGATGTAATCAAGTAAATTCTTGTTGTTAGCTTTAGCATACCTGTGAGCAATATAACTAACTCCACCTCTAAGTCCCTTTTCAATAAATTGATACATGTCAACATCACTAAGTAACTGAAGTTCAACACCAGTCATTTTCAAACAAGCAGCCCAGCTTAACCCAGGACTTTTAAAGTAATGACAAGGATCTAATCTGTAGTACATTAGGCAGATTTCTCTAAAGTTTTCAAAGACATCTGTTAACAGCAAAACATCTGTTTTTAAGTACAAGTCATGGTAATCACCAAGGGTTTTGCAACCAAAGGCTTTCCAGACATTGACTGCATGGTTATATTCTTCTTGTGTATTTCCAGCCTCATTTACAGTTCAGTAAAAGTCTTCAATTGGGGGTAATTTATCTTCATCAAATCTTGAGAAGGAATCCATGTAGTCATATGGATACATGCCTTTCTGAGTGACTAGCTTGATCTCTGGAAATTCTTGGCTCAAAAAGGGATGAGTACTCAAATTCAATGCATCCAAACTGGAAGCCATGTATTGAAAAGAATCCAAAAAGACTAAGTGATTTCCTACCATAAAGCTCATATATTTCTCCATGTTGTTTGGAATGACATTAATAGGCAATCCAAATTTACCTATTTGCTGCATTAAAAATGGCTATCATAGCCTTTCAGATTGTGAAAAATGACGGAATCTTATCAGTCAATCTAAAATTAACATTACAGTCTTCATGAGCACTACCTCTGACTTGCCCTGTGATGTGACAATGGTCACGAACTTTTCGAACACCTTTCTTGTGTTCTTGAGTGTATATGTGTCCACAAATATGGCAACTGTCTTGGCTTTTAATCAAAGCTTCCTCTTCGTCAGTCATTACAAGAGGCTTTTTGAAGTGTTTTTCTTTGATATTTTTACAGTACTCAACTTCCTCTAATACTGCCTCAATAAATTTGTAAACAGCATCAGGCCCCCTGTACAACTTCACTGGTTTACTGTACTGTGGATCTATACAATCAAGCTTATAACGAAATCCGCAATCAGTGTGCTTCTGGTACCTGTGCGTGAATGATTCTTTGTTATTGGGTTCTGGGCCACTTATCTTTTCATTGATGGCTTCAAAATCAGCATAAATTGCAAAAGGTGCTTTGAGTTGCTTGTAAAAATTAGTAAACTTTAGCAGTTTTTCTTTGGGCATTCTTATAGCCTGCATTCCATTAATTGCCAAACAGTCTGGCTTGTGTTTCTGCAGCACAGATTCAGAACTAAAGCATTGAAGGCAGTGAAAACAAAATTGCTTTTAGCTTTATGTGTGGTTTGATTAAACATAAACCTGTTAAAGTATTTAATTAAAACATAATGGTTGTTGTATAGCAGTATATTACACACATCCTTCGTTTTGGTTATATACAATGAAAAAGGTTGCTTGTCTTCATAACCAAACACATTAAAGCCCTGGTTATTGTGATTTTCTATTTTGGGAATCTGATTGATGGTTAATAGAAATTTAATGCCAGAATAGTCAACTCTGTCAACATGTGGCTTGTACTTTGTTACTCGTTCACCATTTTTGCCAGCTGGATATAACTGAGCTATATGGCACCACATATAGCACTTGTCATCTTTAATTTGTATGTAGAGGAGTCTTTTTTAATAAGTTTTTTACATTCTTTTGGCAGTTCTGCATACGAAGATCCTCTGAGTGGTTTGTACACCGCTACATTAATGAAGTGGCCCTCAACCTCCTCTACTGTCCACCCTGACCCATGAGAAATCTAGATATGTACTTTATTCAAAATGCTGCTGGTAACTAAATTTACATCACCACTTATTGCTGTTACTCCTGACGACTTAGATGTTACAGGAGGGCTGCTAAAGTAGGCACTTTGTGTGATGTCAATTTTTGTAAACTTTACCTTTAACACAATATTATATTTTATTCATCTAAACTCTCGAGATTTTGCTTTTAGAAATTGTGTCACAAACTGCTTGGTTTGATTAAGTTGACCCTCAGGTAAACTGCTGTTTACAATATCAATCTCAAGCAACTTGTCTCTGGACGCCGAACTAAACAAGCGCATTGGCAAATCCGCAACATCACTGGCCCGCCTCGGAAAGCGTGTCTGGGACAACTCCATGCTTACAACCAACACCAAGATGAACGTCTACCAGGCCTGCGTTCTCAGCACGCTCCTTTACGGAAGCGAAGCGTGGACCCTGTATTCCCGCCAAGAACGCCGGCTCAACACCTTTCATATGCGCTGCCTCAGAAGGATCCTGGACATCAGCTGGCAGGACCGCATCCCCAACAAGGACGTACTGGCGCAAGCAGGTATTCCCAGCATGTTCGCCATGCTCAGCCAGAGACGCCTTAGATGGTTGGGTCACGTCAGGAGGATGAACGACGGCCGAATACCCAAATATGTGTTGTACTGCGAGCTCGCCACGGGATCCAGACCTGCAGGAAGACCTCTCCTCCGCTACAAGGATGTTTGTAAACGTGACATGACGGCGGGAGGCATCAACCCAGCAGACTGGGAAACGGTGGCCGTTGACCGCAGCAGCTGGAGACACGCCGTCAAGACTGGCATCCAGGCCAGCAAGAAGAGGAGACGGGAGCAGTGGGAGGAGAGGAGAGAACACAGACGACAGAGGATAGCGTCGGCATCTACAAGCCACGCCAGGACTTCACTTGCGACAAGTGCAACAGAGCATGCGGCTCAAGGATTGGGCTCTACAGCCACAGAGTACGCTGCCGCTCAACCCCGGACTGACCAAACCTGGCGCACACTCCATGGTCTCAAGAGACTGACGGATGCCAACAACAACAATATAAATAATGTGACTACTAGTATAGCCTTTCATGGCTCTGTCAGATTCTCTAATTTGTTCACGAACGTAGTGAGTTGTCATTTCTTCTAATATATATTAGAATTTTTTTCTTTATATCATATATAAGAATGTCAGAAACAGCGAATAAAATGATCACACATCCATTTTACGATTTATACCAAGCAAACTGTGATGGTCATATACAACATGCAAGACTTAGAAAAGAGTTTAAGGGTGCCTCTAATAAAAATGGTGACCTAATTGTAATTGTTGGCTCCGTATACGGGCCTATTTTTCCCATGCCCTCGTCTGTCCCGCCGCCTGTCACATGGAGGCCTAGCCGTGTCGTCTGCTAGCGTCCTCACCCCCGACCACGGCTGCGCTTTACATCTACGAACATCCCCAGAGCTCTTCCTCCGCTCCCAGGCCAAGTTCAAGTCTCAGGACCCTCCTCATCTCTTGGAGGAGACGAATACCACCTGCCCGCTCAGGCGTCGAAATTCTCCATTCATCGTTTGTGAAAGTGTTTTTCTGAATGGATATCCCATTTTCCCTTCCCCCTCCAGTTCTCGCCACCCCTCGCCACGTGCGGGTGAAGTGGCCTCTGATTGGCTGTGATTAAGTATCACTGGTCTGGCAGACTACTTATTTTAAGGGTTTTATTTTGGGGAATGATTTTAGATCACCATGATTAGAATTATTATTTGGTACTTTGATTGTAGCAACTATATCATACTTAAGCATTTGATTCTCCTGAGAAGTAAAGAGTTTGAATTGTGATTTCTGTGTTCCCACTTCTCATTTTCAGACTTGTGTCATCTATGTTTGAGTGAGAATGAAAGGTTCGAGTAGGTATGTGCAGTTCACCCTTAGACTAGAAACGATCCAGAATTAAAGATTTTAATAAATCTTATACCAACTCGTAACTGGAGATGAAAAAAACATATTCCTGTATTCAAGTCTATAGGGTTTTTTGGGGGTGTTTTAATAGAAGAATCCCTAAAGGATTGAGAGTAGTTCATAAAGATGGTGACAAAACCAATAACAGTCTTGACAACTTAACACTTGAATTACAAAGTATATATTTCTCATATGTGAAATATAACCACTATAAACACTACATGATATGTGCCACTAATGTTGAAACAGGGAAACAAAACAGTGTTTTACAGTTTGTATCAGATTTAAAAAATCCTTGGCATTAATCCAAATCCTGTCTACAAAGATTATGGGGACAGAAAACCAAGACGTGGCTATAACTTTGATTTTGCTTTAAAGGTTGTTTGAGGAGTAAATCTGCGACTTTGAGGAGAACTCATTTCATTTATACCTTTTTATAAACATTTCTAATGGTGGTTTGTACAGGTCTGAGCTTTCAAGCTCTTCAATTTTCTTAAATATCTCGTTTAAGATGGCTTCATCTCGTAACAAGCGCACTCTGGTTAAGAGGATTTTGTATTCTCTGTGACAATGCTTAAGAATTTCCCTTTTCTCACTCAGTTTAAGGTTTTTTTTATCACCGTTAGAATGATAGGCACTGCTGTCACACCTGCAAAAAACACAGGAACAGCAGGAATCACGGCTATTATGGCTGATGTTGTGAGGATACCTCCTGTGATAAGTAATGCTTTTTGAATCCCACCCAGTAATTTATAGCTTTTTCTATACGCAGCTGTCATTCTGATCAAGTAATCGTGTAGTTCATCTACGGTTTTGGGAAACATTATCTATTATCCAGCCATATATACATCTTCTCTATGTTCGAAGTATTAATTGGACACAAACACATTGGAGTCTATTGCTTTGATAATAATGTTCATGGCTTTGTTTGGAATCTCGGTAAAACTCACAACTACTGCAATACTCTTGATTTGTTCGAATGGAACAAGTAAGCTTTCAGATGCTAAAGGAGAAGGTAGAGAAGAACGTATTCGGTTAACTAAACCCCAATCCACTAGGG
>JAWQFJ010027869.1:92500-122500 GCA_034096865.1 Theodoxus fluviatilis | reverse complement strand
ACAGTTCTTCACGCTCACAGTTTGCAAGATTGTTTTTTTGAAGAGGAATATGTCTGATACAGATAATTATTCAATATCTGAACGGAACTGCGCAAGGATACAGCGGGTCCTATGACTATGGATATGTAGCCAATCAAGAGAAAACCGCGCGAAATGAGTGACGTCTGGCGACCAATGTGCGCCCGGATTTGAGCAGGATTTAGACGTGTTTAACCAAAAATGCTATCTAAAATTAGTCATGTCATCACTAAAGTCCGTTTCAGGGATTGCCTTCGCCAGCAAATCGGTATATTATAGGCCGTCGTACACGAGGCGATTTTACCCTGGCAATCTCACAAGCGTCATTGTGGCAGCCAATCACGGCTGGCAATAGTGGAGCAAAGGCGTCAGTAGCGCTCTGCCATTGGGAGATATTTTGGCAGTCCGTGTGTGGCGTGTGGAATTTCTTGGTGTGCAAAGGTTTTAACCCGCCTCAGTAATCTTTTCGGCTGGATTCGTTCGCTACATTCATTGTGTGCTACACATCTTTGCAGCACTTCTTGTGGTTTAATTACATGTTTCATTTCATTCCAATAGTTATCATCCATGAAGATTTAATCGCTGAAAATGGTAATTATCTCACCCGTTTGTGTTGTAGTACAGTACGCATTGAAAAAACTAAATTGAAAATGAAATGAGGTAAACCGATGGGAGTATGAATTTCTTTCAAGCCACAAATGCATGGCTGTCTCATTTCCGTCCTCTGCCTCGGTCTCCTGCCCGTTTCTTACCGAATTCCTCCACTCTCACCCCTCACCTCTCTCTCTCTCTCTCTCTCTCTCTCTCTCTCTCTCTCTCTCTCTCTCTCTCAACACATACTACCAAGTATACATCATGATGCTGAAGAACCTGTGACAGACATTTTCTCAAATAACGATGTTTGTGAATTAAGAAATATTGGGATGTATCTGTATAAGGCGTTTCGGAGACGATCAGAAGCAATGCCATTGTTAAACAGCTATATAGGCATTTTTGAAAATTAGAATGTACTGATGATTGATGATATGGATTACAAGCTACAAATGTCACCGTTGTACAATAGTAGCCTGGGAAGTGGTAAGATTGTGTCCAACTTTGTGCTATTACTGTCATTTGTAATGGGCCGGAGGCCCCCACAACAAACCAATTGTTCGTTGTTCGTTGTTCGTTGCTCTCTCTCTCTCTCTATCTCTCTCTCTCTCTATCTCCCCCCTCTCTCTCTCTCTCTTTGTCTCTCTCTTTGTCTCTCTCTGTCTCTTTCTCTCCACTCTCTCTCTTTCTCTCTATCTCTGTCTCTCTATCTCTCTCTGTCTCTCTCTCTCTGTCTCTCTGTGTCTCTCTCTCCTCTCTCTCTCTCTCTTTCTCGCTCTCTATGTCTCTCTCTTTATTTGTCTGTCTCTCTCTCTGTCTCTCTCTATTGCTCTCTCTCGCTTTCTCTCTCTCTGTCTCTCTCTGTCTCTCTCTCTGTCTCTCTTTCTCTCTGCCTCTCTGTCTCTCTTTCTCTATCTCTCTCTCACTCTCTCTCTCTCATCAATCCACAGCATACGATTGAGACACAATGCATGAATAAATATTTCATGTGAACAACCTTGTTTCATTACAGGTAGTCTTTCATCAGTTTGAGGGGTTGTTCGACCAGCCAAAACTGTATCTGAAACTAAGATAGAGACAATGATAGTCATGCAAGTGCGTCATGCACGTATTCTTATGAAAGTGCGACTAATGTGTTTTCTGAATGAATAAAAATGATTATTAAACAGTGTTCTTGGTCGCAGAAGTTTTGTATTCTGGGTTGTTGGTCTCATCCCCAACACATAAAAATACACAAAGTTCAGTTTCAAAATAGCACCTGCTGAGGAGTACTATATCATGTACTATGCTGCCCTGATGGGCATTTAGAGACTTTTATTCGATGCAGAAGTAACAGAAAATGAAGATATGCAACAACGCAAAGAGATGAAAAATGTTGTCCATTATGGAAAAATGCCTGTAAGCTTCATGGCTCGAAGCACGTTTACCGTGCAAGTCCGTGGAGCGACTTCCATCTAATTAAATGGTTAGTATGAGCCAATCAAATGCCTCTACGGGTGCTGTAGTTTCATCGTTGCTAGGCACAGCAAGTGGCGCACTCTAGTGTGAAGCAGTTAGAGCGCCCTTTGAGATGCATCAGCTGCGGCGCGACCTTGACAGGAAGTTGACCTTTGCCACTGGGTAAGAGGTCACTGCAGGAATGCTGGGGTTGGTTACTATGATAGCAAAGATGAAGCAGAGTACAACGAAATGCAAGGAGATTGATGAAGATGTCTTATTGAGCAGAGCTGAGAGTTACTTCCCTTGATGTTTAAATCCCGTCAAAGACCCTATATAATAAGATGGTTCATCCGGCACTCGGCCTATATATAACATGATGACGGAGACCGAGACGCCCCAAGCGGAAACGGTGACGCTCGAGTCAAGGAAGACTATCCATCAAGAAATTCCCCCTACTAGAACCATTCAAAAACAGCAGTCTTACGTCACTTTTTACTATTACGTCATTGTCATTAGAACCCGTCAGTCTCGGTCCATTCAGATTTTTACCGGCTAATCACCACCACAGAGTACGCTGCCTCTCAACCCCGGACTGACCAAACCTGGCGCACACCCCATAGTCTCACGAGACTGACGGATGCCAACAACAATAATAATAATCACCGCTACCGCTTGGTGGCGCGCGTGATCCTAATTTCGCCGGAAGTGACCGGATGATTCATCTTATTGTATAGGGTCTTTGATCCCGTTAAGACCAAAATGCGAGGGGTAGGATGGAATCAACGCAAAATACGCAAATGATGGGGCCTTTTAGCGGTTGGATAACAAAAACACTTTGAACTTAATACCCTTGAGGCAAAGAGTATAGTAGAACAGAGCGTAAGCAAGGTGAGGTTTTCTTTATATTAAAACTATTAGCAAGATACATTTAAGAGAACGATTTTCGACGATTTGACGAGACGATGAACTGTGTTTTGTCTGGTGCGGATAGATGGATGGAGTTTTGCGGTCCGTCAACCTTTGAAAAAGATGCGAGGCCACTGAGCACGGAAATCACATGAATAGTTCAGAGTAAGTGCAAATCAAGTCACGAGGTCCCTAGTTTTTCGCCTCTTACGAATCGCCTATGGAGACTCAGTGGATCTCTTCTGACCCCCAACATACAGGAGTCATGTCTGGTGCTTTGCACATCACTAGAAAACCTCACCTCGACAAATGACAAAGAGGGGTGTCGTGCAAAGTGTGATGCACATCATTCGGAATCCTCACCTTTCAGTCTGTCCTGTGCCAGCAGCTCAGGCAACTTCTTCTGGGTGGGCGAAGACCTCACCGCTCGTATGTCCCGACTGGAAGTGTCTGCAGGAGACCCAATGTAAAGACTCAGTAGTTTGCAGAGACTGTGCATGTCAAACCAGGCTGCGACAGTTCTTCAGTAAAACATTAACCCCCAAAAAACACTCTGTCAGATAACAACTTCCTCTGTGTCTCATGACTGCCTTCTTCGTAAGGTTGACGAATGTTGGTCCTTCCAGTTCGCAGCAGGAGAGTCCAGACACGATTCTGTGTTGAGTCTTCTGAGAAGTCCTAATCTAGCTCGTCGCACAAACTGAATCCAAATTCGCCATTTGGAACACTTCCCTGCGTTTACCTTCCAGCGCAAGTTTTCACGCATGGAAATCGCTTCCATAGGATTTCCTTACTTGCTCTCACGTGACACGCACGCACTCTCCTCCAGCTTAGGAGGGTAGCTTCTAGAAGCATTGGGTGAGGGTGGGGGGTGGGGGTGTTGTGGGGAGTGGGGGTGGGGGTGGGGGGTTGGAGGGGTGAGGCTGGTGGTGTTGGGGTGGGTGGGGGTGGGAGGTATTGGAGGGAGTGGGGGTGGGGAGTGTTGGAAGAGTGGGGGTGGGGGTGTTGGGGTGGGTGGGGGTGGGGGTGGGGGGTGGAATGGGGGGGATTCCTTGCACGACTAGCCATATAACTACGTCCTTACATTGGAGACAAAATATTACGTCACGCCAGCTTCAAAATCAAGCCGCTTCCCTGCACTAATACACTATCTGTGTATACACTACACTATATGTGTATACACTACACTATATGTGTATACACTACACTATATGTGTACACACTACACTGTATGTGTACACACTACACTATATGTGTACACACTACACTATACGTGTATACACTACACTATACGTGTACACACTACACTATACGTGTACACACTACACTATATGTGTACACACTACACTATTCGTGTACACACTACACTATACGTGTACACACTACACTATACGTGTACACACTACATTATATGTGTATACACTACACTATATGTGTAAACACTACACTATATGTGTACACACTACACTATATGTGTATAGACTACAATATATGTGTACACACTACACTATACGTGTACACACTACACTATACGTGTACACACTACAATATACGTGTACACACTACACTATACGTGTACACTCTACACTATATGTGTACACACTACACTACATTTCTACACACTACACTATCCGTGTACGCACTACACAATATGTGTACACAATACACCATATGTGTTCACACTACACTATATGTGTACACACTACACTATATGTGCACACACTACACTATATGTGTACACACTACACTATATGTGTATACACTACACTCTATGTGTATCAAATAGACAGGCGTGTGACAACCATAGAGGCATATCACTGCTTTCTATCGCAGGAAAGATCCTTGCCAGAATCCTGCTCAACCGCCTCACAGCCCACCTTGACCAAGGACTCCTGCCTGAAAGTCAGTGTGGATTCCGAAAATAACGAGGAACCATCGACATGGTGTTCGCTGCCAGGCAGCTGCAAGAGAAATGTCAGGAGCAGAACTCCGACTTGTTCTCCACCTATGTTGACCTGACCAAGGCGTTTGACACCGTTAGTAGAGAGGGCCTGTGGAAGATCATGGCCAAGTACGGTTGCCCAAGGAAATTCATCGTCTTGGTGCAACAATTCCACGAGGGCATGCAGGCCAGAGTCCAGGACAGCGGAGAGTCATCTGACCCTTTCCCAGTCACAAACGGGGTCAAGCAGGGCTGCGTCCTGGCACCAACACTGTTTAGCCTAATGTTTTCCGCCATGCTGTCAGAGGCCTTCAGAGACGAGGACGTTGGTGTCAACCTGAGGTACCGCACAGACGGCAAACTGTTCAACCTGCGGAGGCTCCAGGCAAAAAACAAGGTTATGACAGACATCACTAGGGATCTGCTGTTTGCTGATGACTGTGCCCTCAACGCTGTCTCAGAAGCCGACATGCAACGAAACGTTAATCTGTTCTCCAGCGCCTGCACAAACTTTGGTCTGACGATCAGTACAAAGAAGACTGAAGTCCTCCATCAGCCCGCGCCTGGAAAGCCCTACGTTGAGCCCAACATCACTGTCAACGGCCAGAGACTAAACACAGTGAACCGTTTCACATACCTAGGCAGCACACTGTCTCAGAATGCTACCATCGATGACGAAGTAAACATTAGAATTGCCAGAGCCAGCTCCACTTTTGGCAGGTTATATCCAAATGTCTGGAACAGAAGAGGCATTACCACTCAGACCAAGCTGAAAGTATACAGGGCAGTGGTGCTCCCCACACTGCTATATGCATGTGAAACGTGGACTGTCTATCAACGCCATGCTAGAAAACTGAACCACTTTCACACAACAAGCCTCAGGAAGATCCTCGGCATAAAATGGCAGGACAAAATTCCAGACACAGTGGTACTGACCAAAGCATGTCTCCCCAGCATCTTCACCCTCCTGATGCAGTCACAGCTTCGCTGGGCAGGGCACGTAGTCCGGATGCCAGACGAGAGACTGCCAAAGAGACTCTTCTATGGCGAGCTACGGCATGGCCAGCGGTCCCACGGTGGGCAAAAGAAGCGCTTCAAAGACACCCTGAAAGCTTCACTGAAAGCTTTTGCCATCAATCCAGACACGTGGGAACGGGCTGCAATGGACCGATCCACCTGGCGCTCTTCCATCCACAAAGGTGCCAAGACATGCGAGGCAAACAGGATCACTGCCGCAGAAAAGAAGAGGCAAGCCCGCAAGGCCCATGCTGTCAACCCCCCTGGAGACGTCCCACTTGTCCCATGTCCCTTCTGTTCCCGAACCTTCCGTGCCAGGATCGGCCTCGTTAGCCATCTGCGCACACACAGACAGAACCAGTCCCAGCAACCCCCCGGATGACTAGAGTGGTCCTCGTCGACTCGACGGACGAACAACATGTGTACACACTACACTATATGTGTACTCACTACACTATATGTGTACACACTACAATATATGTGTATACACTACACTATATGAGTACACATGACTTAAAATGGACGGCGAAACACACCAGTTATCATTCTCCTAAATGATTGGTCTACTAGCTTTTGCCGGGAATATATTTGCAATTGAGGCTAAACATGTAAAAGACATAGCATCTGTACAATTTTTAATGTAGCTTTATAATATGGAAAATAACACCCATATTAGTTTTAACTTTTTTTAAATAAATAAAAGTATGTATATAAAACTGAATAATCACGTGGATGAAAAATCTTCACTGGTCACTTTCGACATTTTAAACAATGCAAACTAAGGAACACAACTCTACTTGCTCCTCAAATAGCGAGGAGGACGCTGCTAATTTTGTAAGATTATACGTGTATATGTGAGAGAAAGAAAAACGAATTCACCAAACGATTAATTGATTAAAATAACCAAAAACCATTCGTGAGCCACGGTGATTTCAAATATGTGCTGATGTCTTGTGTAGCTTTCCCCAGTTTTGAAGAACTTTTGGATATGAAGATGATTTTTATCTCTGTGTTTACTGTTGTGAAGTGCTGGAATGTACGAGAGAGCCGTTTTGGGTACGGACAGGATTTTTATCTCTGTGATTATTGTTGTGAAAGTGTTGGAATGTACGAGAGAGCCGTTTTGGGTACGGACAGGATTTTCATCTCTGTGATTATTGTTGTGAAAGTGTTGGAATGTACGAGAGAGCCGTTTTGGATATAGACAGGATTTGTACCTCTGTGTTTATTGTTGTGAAAGTGTTGGAATGTACCAGAGCCCTTTTGGATATGGACAGGATTTTTATCTCTGTGTGTAGTGTTGTGAAAGTGCTAAAATTGTACGAGAGAGTCCTTTTGGATGTGGACAGGATTTTTATCTCTGGGTTTAGTGTTGTGAAAGTGCTAAAAGTGTACGAGAGAGTCCTTTTGAATATGGACAGGATTTGTATCTCTGTGTTTTGTGTTGTGAAAGTGTTGGAATGTACCAGAGCCCTTTTGAATATGGACAGGATTTGTATCTCTGTGTGTAGTGTTGTGAAAGTGCTGGAATGTACTAGAGTCCTTTTGAATATGGACAGGATTTGTATCTCTGTGTGTAGTGTTGTGAAAGTGCTGGAATGTACTAGAGTCCTTTTGAATATGGACAGGATTTGTATCTCTGGGTTTAGTGTTGTGAAAGTGCTAAAATTGTACGAGAGAGTCCTTTTGGATGTGGACAGGATTTTTATCTCTGTGTGTAGTGTTGTGAAGTGCTGGAATGTACTAGAGTCCTTTTGAATATGGACAGGATTTGTATCTCTGGGTTTAGTGTTGTGAAAGTGCTAAAATTGTACGAGAGAGTCCTTTTGAATATGGACAGGATTTGTATCTCTGTGTTTTGTGTTGTGAAAGTGCTGGAATGTACGAGAGAGTCCTTTTGGATATGGATAGGATTTTCTCTCTGTGTTTAGTGTTATGAAAGTGCTGGAATGTACGAGAGAGTCCTTTTGGATATGGACAGGATTTTCTCTCTGTGTTTAGTGTTATGAAAGTGCTGGGCTGTACTAGAGTAGCGTGGCAGCTTCCATGTTTTACGTCAATTCTCTCTACAATGTGATAGACTACTAGATACTTCCGCTTAGGTATTGAAACTTGGGCATGCGCAATATGCATTGATCCACACTGCGTGTAAACAGAGGATCTCTGTGCGTGAATGAGTATGATTATACTTTATGAACGTTTACGATGTACCTAACTTGTTGTGTGTCTGCGTTTGTGTTGGTTCCACGTCTACGACGTGCCACAACACAACCCAAAACAACATTTTTACTAGAACTTCCCTTCCCTTTCATCTGTCTAAAATATAAAGACCTCATAGTAATCGTTCTAGTCAGACAGTGTGAGATGTGCGATCTGAACGACCTTGACCCATGCAGCTGCAACTGTGGGTTGTGCTTTTGAGCAAGAGAAAAGAGAGCATTGAGGGAACATACGACCAATTTGTTGCAAGATGAGGAACATTTTGCAATTAGTAAATCGTGAAGGAAATTATATCATTTTAATTCATGTTTTACTGTTTAGACTGTAGGATTTTATTATTACTATGCTGCGTAGTCGTAGTTCTCGCTTTGTCATTGTGTGTTTGGTAAATCATGAATCTGTTCTTACTTCTCTTTGCTGGATGTTTTGAAGGAAGTAAGAGTACATAGGCTTGTAAACCTAGCTCTCGCTTTGTCATTGTGTGTTTGGTAAATCATAAATCTGTTCTTACTTTTCTTTGCTGGATGTGTTGAAGGAAGTAAGAGTACATAGGCTTGTAAACCTAGCTCTCGCTTGGCAGTGAGGAACTAAAAGAAGCGATCTTGTACGTGTTCAATTGTTAGGACGGCCGGGTGTTTATTAGGTCACTCGAGGATTTAAACCGTAACCGAGGCAGCGTCAACTGTTGATGTGGCTCATCTTTGCTGTTGTTGTTGTTGCTGATGTGGCTCATCTTTGAATTTAGAAATACATCTAACATGCACTGAATGGATTACCGAATAGAAAGTCGCAGTCGGCCTCGTCGATTGAGGCCAGTGATGTCAAAAGAACATTCTTTAGATCAACAATGTCACAATGTCAGTGCATATTCAATCTTTGTAGCACGTACTGTTCCGAGTAGTGGCAAACTCCGTGACTTTCGCAAATAGCAGTAGTCGACCTATCAATTCGATAGCTTCCATTGCTGCAGCCGATACTCGGGCAATTATATGTCATTGCAAAGGATCCGAAAGGAAGATAACACCGAGATAAAGCGTCTAACTTGCAGTGCACATGTGCAACATTCTCGCTCTCGACCATCGGAAAATGGCGTTTTTTACACCTGGAATAGCTA
The DNA here is from genome assembly GCA_034096865.1 of Theodoxus fluviatilis. NCBI lineage: Eukaryota > Metazoa > Mollusca > Gastropoda > Cycloneritida > Neritidae > Theodoxus > Theodoxus fluviatilis. The sequence goes on along the minus strand of JAWQFJ010027869.1, from coordinate 113,252 downwards.
CAGCCAATGACAATTGAGAACGACGATCACGTGGTACTGCTACATAACATGTACAGCTGAAACTGTCTAGGGGTCTATTGCGTCATTGAGTGACGTAGCCAGAGCGCGGTTGCCATTTGAAGTGTCGTGTGACGTAGCATCCATGTATGCATGCGAGTCCTGGACACTCACATCTGAACTACAGAGACGGATGCAAGCCCTGAAAATGATATGCTACCGCAAGATTCTCAACGTCTCAAATAAAGACCATGACACGAATGAGGACGTCAGCAACAGGATCAGGGGAGCAATTGGACAGTACGAAGACCTGCTCTCAATTGTGAAAAGCAGAAATCTGAAGTGGTACGGTCACGTGTCAAGAGGCAGTGGGCTGGCCAAGACCATCCGGCAAGGTACCGTAAATTGTGGGAGAAGGAGAGGCAGGCAGATAAAGAGGTGGGAAGACAATGTTGTGAAGGTTCTAGATCATCGTAGCACAGTCGGTTTGTGTATATCGTCCAGGGCCTGTATGCACGTCAGAAGCGGTTAGCATAAACGCATTTAGAGCTTAAACGCGGTTAGCTTCACGGCCCTACAGCCTGGGCCTGCAAACGTCGGTCCGTTTAGTGGACTAATCGCGTTATCGGTATGCACGTCAATCTGGTTAGCCTATCCTATACGGATTTTCGCGTATAAAGTTATCGCACCTCCGAGGTCCGATAGAAGGCCTAAACGCGTTTTTCCGAGCACGACAGCGGCGTCTTCTGCGAAGAAACAGGATTTTCCGGAACCGGGTGGGATGGAGGGTGGGGATAGTGGGTGGGGATGGGAGGTGGGGATGGCGGGTGGGAATGGGGGGTGTGGGTGGAGGGTGGGGATGGAGGGTGGGGATGGAGGATGGGGATGGGGGGTGGGGAGGAGGAGGAGGGGAGGAGGGGGAGGAGGAGGAAGGGAAGAGGGGGAGGAGGAGGAGGAGGAGGAGGGGGGAGGGGGAGGGGGGAGGGGGAGGGGGAGGGAGGGACGGGGAGGAGGGGAGGAGGGGGAGGAGGAGGGGAGGAGGGGGAGGGGGAGGGGGAGGAGGAGGGGGAGGAGGAGAGGGGATGGGGGAGGGAGAGAGGGAGTAGGAGGGGAGGAGGACGAGGGGGAGGAGGTGGAGGAAGAGGGGAGGAAGGGGAAGAGGACGGGGGGGGGGGGGAGGAAGAGGGGGAGGGGGAGGGGGAGGAGGAGGAGGGGGAGGAGGAGGAGGAGGGGGAGGAGGAGGAGGAGGGGGAGGAGGAGGAGGAGGGGGAGGAGGAGGAGGAGGGGGAGGGGAAGAGGGGGAGGAGGACGGGGGGGAGGAGGACGGGGGGGAGGAGGGGGAGGGGGAGGAGGAGAGGGGAGGGGGAGGGGGAGGGGGAGGAGGGGGAGGAGGATGGGAGGAGGGGGAGGAGGACGGGGGGGAGGAGGGGGAGGGGGAGGGGGAGGGGGAGGAGGACGGGGAGGAGGAGGGGGAGGAGGACGGGGAGGAGGACGGGGAGGAGGACGGGGAGGAGGACGGGGAGGAGGAGGGGGAGGAGGAGGAGGGGGAGGAGGAGGAGGAGATGGAGGGAAAGAGGAAGAGGAGGACGGGGGGGAGGAGGGGGAGGAGGAGGACGGAGGAGGGGGAGGAGGACGGGGAGGGGGAGGAGGAGGGGGAGGAGGAGGAGGGAGAGGAGGAGGAGGAGGAGGGGAGGAGGAATGGGAGGGGGAGGGGGAGGGGGAGGAGGAGGAGGGGGAGGAGGAGGAGGAGGAGGAGGAGGAGGAGGAGGAGGAGGAGGAGGAGGAGGAGGAGGAGGAGGAGGAGGAGGAGGAGGAGGAGGAGGAGGAGGAGGAGGAGGAGGAGGAGGAGGAGGAATGTTGAATGCATGAATAGGTCGTCCATTGCAAAATTGGAAATGCGGGTCAATGCACCTTCACGTGAAAGCACCTGTCAGTGGATTTCGTTGCGATATAACAACAATGTATTCCGCGCGTCAGCTATAAATAGACGTGCGCGAACTTGGAAGATCGGCGTGTAGATGACCTGCATTTCCATTTGTAAAAGATAAGCGCTTTAACGACCTATTGATGCAATCAACATACAGCTTTGATAAATTAATGCTGTTCATGGCTTATATTTTCTTTGGATGGGTTTGTAGTGTCCCAATATACAGCTTTTCCCGTGCGAACCGTAGACAGCGTGTGTGTGTTTAGCTATACGTCTCCGTTTAGCGCAATGTGCATACCAAATCCAGTTAGGGCTTATACGCGGTTAGGGCCCGTATAGCTAAACACACACACGCTGTCTACGGTTCGCGCAGAAAAGCTGTATATTGGGACACTAGAAACCCCATCCAAAGAAAATGTAAGCCATGAACAGCATTAATTTATCAAAGCTGTATGTTGAATGCATCAGTAGGTCGGGAAAGCTGGTACATGTTACAATTCGCAATGCAGCTGCAGGTCAACATGGCGAAGAATCCGTGGCGACGGCTCCACTGCTTACATTGCGTGTTCGCACAGAAATCGCTGTGTTTGGGGGATACTAAAACCCCATCCAAAGAAAATGTAAGCCATGAACAGCATTAATTTATCAAAGCTGTATGTTGAATGCATCAATAGCTCGTGAAAGCTCCCACGATTTAACATTGCAAATGCAGGTCGACGCGATATAGAGATAGATCTACACAAGAGCGTCTGTTGCCATGGCTTGGCACGAGAACGAGGCGCGGAGCAAAGGGACGTAACTCTAAATTCTGACCCCGCTTCGCGTAATGAAAATCGATTGAGTTCGCGGTGTCAGTTCCAGAATGTCTGGCCGACGAAATCTGAACTTACGAAATACTTCTTGGTCATCGTAAGTGTCGAAGGGATTAGTTCGGTCCCGGAAAATCTTGTTTCTTCGCAGAAGACGCCGCTGTCGTGCTCGGAAAAACAAAACGGCCGCCATATATTTACACGCGTTTAGGCCCTCGGAGGTGCGATAACTTTATACGCGAAAATCCGTATAGGATAGGCTAACCAGCAGATTGACGTGCATACCGATTGTTCCCGCCTATCCGCCCGTATTGGGGATAAACGCGATTAGTCCACTAAACGGACCGACGTGCATACGGGCCCAGGTCATTGTCCTAGCACGTGGTCACATCGGGCTAAAATTATCTTGTTGCGTCACGTGACTTCAATCGATTTAAAGCTCAATACGAGAGACTACTCGAGCAGCTTTATCAACGAAAGATCTGGAACATGTGATTAGGTATATAAGGCGCGACAAAGCAAGACTCGAGTCAGACACGAGCAGCAGATACGACAGAGTTAAGGTGAGAGCTTAACTGTGTAAGAAGTGAGTCCTCTGCGACACTGTGCGTAGAGTGAAGCTGCTACGACGGTATTTTTTTACGTTCACCGCTGTGTAGCGACCAGTGCGTGAATAAAGTTTATAGAAAACGACCACCAGCGTTTGTAACTTCGACTTCCCAGCGCAAGCTATGAGAACCCACGTACAACAAGAGAAGAGTGCAATGACAACATCACAGTGTGGACAGGCTTGACCTTTGCTGACTCACAGCGAGCTACATAGGATAGAGATCAACGGAGGAAGATAGTCCGAACGTCATCAGTGGTGCCTCAACAACCCATCTCAGGGTTAAGAGACTGAACTGAACTGTGACAGCATTTGCGAAGCTTCGAGAGGGTCTTGTCTCTTCTCGTTCATTGACGACCTGCATAAAGTAGTATAGGCAGGGTGGCGTGAGAGTGTGAAGTGACAAGTGAGAGCGCGACAGAGGACACGTGAACGCACGGCCAAGACGGGTAAGAGTGTGGAGAGCAGCAAATGTGTCCTCACCGTGTTGAAACCCAGGGGGAGAGCGCGTTCCTGGTGATGGAGACCACGGATTGTGTCGCTGTGAATGCAGTGCACGAATACAGTTCCTCGAAAACGACTTTCGGATTTGGAATTAAACTTCCCGGCGCAAGCTAGACAAACTCCCATATCAACATAACAATGCGAAGGAGATAAGTCGCGACAATGAAATATGCCTAACCATCATGTAAATCAACAGCGAAATGAGCGTGTTTCTAGGAGGCATTACCAAACTTCAGCCGAACGACTTGACGTTCAAGTAGTTGACTTCCATAGGGCTTCTGTGGGTATCGCATCGCTCCCTTTATGTCCACCGATTTCGCTGAAAGATACAAAGATTCTCAGGACGCAAAGAAGTATTTAATCAGTCCATTGAATTTGCGTGCACACACACACATATATATGAACAAACGCACGCACACACACACGTATATATGAACAAGCGCACGCGCACACACACACACACACACACGCACACCCACACCCCCCCCCCCACACACACACACACATACACACACGGGTACCTTCCGAGATCTCTATTGACCATATGATTTGGCGTTCTCACGCCGAATCCTAAAAAACTTATTGCATTAAAAAGTATAAACTTTTTCAACTGTTGCATCTTTTTCCGTCCCCATATTTCTGAGCCATACAACAAAATTCACTGTACTTGTGCATCAATTAGTTTAGTGAATATAGTGGCGTTTATACTCTGACCGTTCCGCAGTGTATTCACCACATTTATTCCCTTCTGGTTTCCTCTGATTGTTACATCTTCTAGGGAGGCATCAATGGACATTTTCTTCGTGAACAGGAATCCAATGTATTTATATTGATTTACAACTTCAAGTTATTCCCTGCAAGATGCCATCTCTCACCTGATGACCTTGGTTTTTTCCATGTCTACAGACAAGTTCAGAGTTTTAGATACATGCACAATATTGCTGATTTGATTCTGGAGGCCAGTTGGTGTTGTGGATAGTAACATAGTATCATCAGTGAACAATAACAGAAATAGATCCGACATTCCATGTATCAGCTATAATCCAGGTGTGCCCTTTTCTCGTTTATAATTTGCAACAGAATTGATATACATAGGGGGAAAAAGAGAAGGAGACTTGTAGGCCCCCCTGTTTCATGCCGGCCGGACAAAGTAATCCGACAGTGAGCGAACGCATGACTAGACATTTTTGTACATCGCCTTTCACATTAAAGTAAATTTTGTTGACAGCCCCATGTTTTCCGTGATTTTGCACAGTTGTTCTCAGTTGACGGAGTCGAATGCTTTTCTGTAGTCAGCAAGGGCGACGTACAAGTTGCCGCGACCCTCCGCAAACACGTTTTAGTACAATCGCATAAAGGGTGAATATATGGCCAACAGTAGAATGTTCAGCACAGAATCCGGCCTGTTCCACGCAGATTTTGTTTTCTTGTTCTAGCCACGACTGCAGCCGTCTTATTATAACTGCTTGAAATACCTTACACATGCCAGACATTAAAGAAATGCCTCGGTAGTTATTTGTCTTCGGGATATTACATTTTTGTGCATTGGAATAATGATTGAGCGTGACCAAGATTCAGGAAAACAATGCGTTGCAAACATGGCGTTAAATAATTTGGTCAAGAGAGAGGTACTTATTTTAAATTCTACTTTGAGGCAGCCTCCGGATTGTCCATCTAGACCTGGAGCCTTCGAAGCACTTAATTTCTTCATGGCTTGTTTTACTTCCTCACAGCTTATTTCTCCATCCAGTAAGTCATAGTGTATTATCTCATTCTGAGTATGCTCTTGTTCAAGGCTGTCTTGAGTTTGAAACATTTTTTTCGAAATGTTTTCCATGTTTCTATGTCATTTTCAGGTCGTTGGGCATGACGCCATGTTGATGTCTTTACTAGGGACCATATTGTTTGTGAACCTTTGAAGTTGTTTAGCAATTTATTTCGCATTTCGGCGAAATGGGACTTTTTCTTTTCTTTGACAAGCTTTTTGTATCTACCTCCTGACGCTAGGTAATTAGCGTAAACTTTGGAATCACATTCGTTTTACATTTATGAGGGTTTTATAGGCAATACTTTTAGCATTTTGACATTCAAGATCAAACAAATTCGTTTTAGATCTAACTTTTGTCCTGCCAGTTCTTGCCTCTTTCTTCGTGCTTTCTGCACACCAGGTAAGAGCTGGAGTGCACTGGAGCATTGCTTATCAGCTCCAGGGCACTCAAGCTCTTACCTGGTGTGCAGTTGACCTTAATTGCATCTTCTATTTAATGATCAAACTCGTGTGTCATCAACCTTCTTTTATTGCAAAGTCAAAGTTTACCGTGTTAAATGTCTCCGTCAAGCAGCACATTTGAAAACAAAATACATATTCCAGAAATCCAGAACCTGATGTTTCTGAGGACAAACCATCCACATTCCAGCAAAATGACCTTAGTGTAAGCGTCGCGTCATCACTATACAATGGATAGAAAGGCAGCAAAGGCTCCGGCCACACCGTCAAGGCGTTGTTTTGCTTTGTGCCCCTTCTCTGCAGGCATTGAGTAGGTAGTATGGCGGGGCCGGCCTTGTCAAACTGAGGCTGGGTTTGCAGAGCCAAGCAGCTCCTCATCTGGTCGTCCTGGTTCCTCTGCACAGCCGTTCTCGTGTTCTCCTCGAGTTCTGTTTGTTGCCACGAGGTTCCTCGTCAGCCAGTCGGTAATAGACTTCTGGCAGGCAAGGCCAACGTATGCACCTACAAGAAGCACTTTCTGTAGGTTCTGTTCTGCCAGATCTTCTATCTGGTTCTCATCAAGGAGGGGGGGCGGGCAGAGGGCAGCCCATCACCTCATCACCTCCAGAGGTATCTTCTTCCAGTTCTTGTTCTGAATTGGGTATGTTCTCCGAAGAAGAACTCTCCTTCCAAGAACTTCCTAGTTTGCACCTGGCATTCCTAGACTGAAGCGTTCCTGGAAACCTGTATTTCTGATGTCTGAAGTCGTCGTTTTTTCTCCCGAATGCCAAGGCCACCCGCAGGCTATTCAATACTTCACTGCCACAGTGTGAGTTTCGAGGGAGTTCTCAGAGAGAGAGAGAGAGAGAGAGAGAGAGAGAGAGAGACAGAGAGAGAGATTGATTGATTGATTTTATTGTTTAGGCCACCGGCCCATCACAACAATACATACATGTACATGACTTGCTTCTTTTTGAGGAGCCAGTATACTTGAGCCACAGTTTGAAACAAGGTGTACAATCCAAGTGAACACATTGGCTAGTACATATCGGTAACATGAAGAGCAAAGCCCATACGACTCACATAATTGACCTTGACCTTTATATGACCTTGACCTTCAGGTGACCTTCAAGGTCAAGGTCAAACAACTAAACCTACAAATGACATCATACACTAAGATATGCTTTACACATTTTCCCTACCAAAATGCATGTGACCTTGACCCAAGGTCAAGGTCATCTAAGGTCATGCAACACAAAGTTGTTAATTCAAGACATAGGAAGCACAATGGTGCTTATGGGCACTTTCTACCATGAGATATGGTCACTTTTAGTGGTTCACTATTCCATTTTGGTCACATTTCATAAGGGTCAAACGGACCTTGACCTTGATGATATGTGACCAAATGTGTCTCATGATGAAAGTAGAACATGTGCCCCACATAATTATTAAGTTTGAAAGAGTTATCTTCCATTGTTCGGGGTCAAGGTCACTTCAAAATATGTATACAATCCAACTTTAAAGAGTTCCTGTGATCTTGACCTTAAAGCAAGGTCAAATGACTGTGTATGTTTTTGTACGCCTTGTCATCCTACACTATCATGCCAAATTGGGTGTTGATAGACTTAATAGTCTCCGAGAAAAATCCAACGTTAAAGTTTTTAACGGATTAAAGCACGCCCGGACGCCCGGTCTGCCCGGACGCCCGGACGGACGCCTGGACGCCAGGACGGACAACACAGGTGAACTATTATGAAAGTATAACATGTGTACTATAGTGTAATGAAGTTTGGAAAAGTTATCTTTCATAGTTCAGGGTCAAGGTCACTTCAAAATATGTATACAGTCCAAATTTAAAGAGCTCCTGTGACCTTGATCTTGAAGCAATGTCAATCAAACTGGTATCAAAAGATAGGAATTACTTTGCCCTTTAAACCATATATAGGTGAGGTATCCAATCTCAAAAACGTCAGAGAAAATTGGGAAAATGTGAAAAATGGCTGTTTTTTAGACAACATTGATGGCCCCTGCGACCTTGACCTTGAAGCAAGGTCAAGTCACTATGTATGTTTTTTGACACGTTGTCATCATACACCATCATGCCAAATTGGGTGTTGATAGACTTAATAGTCTCCGAGAAAAATCCAACGTTAATGTTTTTCACGGACGCCCGGATGAGTACATAGACTCATTTTTGCTTCGCATGTGAGTCAAAAAGGGAGTATAACAAGAAGGATAGCAAGTTTCTAATGGATAACATGAAAAATTCCAGTCAGTTTTGGTCCCCAATACGTAAGAGGACAAGTAAAAGGGTACAGTACGCAGATATTGAAATAGGCACATGGAAACATTATTTCGAGTGTCTTTTCAATCGTACGACAAACAGACAGGTAGAAAATATCTACTACCCTGATCAAGTCGCAACGTTTGATGACATGCTAGATAAAGCGATTACATCAAAAGAAGTAAACCAGGCTATACAAAAGCTCTCGAGTGGAAAGGCTCCCGGTCTAGACGAGATCCCGGGAGAATTTTTCAAGACAAGTATTACGCACATGCTACCCTTCTTAACAAAACTCTACAATACAATATTTGACAGTCAGATCTTTCCACGGGATTGGAGAACGTCCATTATCATCCCTCTTCATAAACAAGGAAACATACAGAGAGAGAGAGAGAGAGAGAGAGAGAGAGAGAGAGAGAGAGAGAGAGAGAGAGAGAGAGAGAGAGAGAGAGAGAAAGAAAAAGAAAAAGAAGAGAGGGAGAGAGAGAGAGAGAGAGAGAGAGAGAGAGAGAGAGAGAGAGAGAGAGACGGACGGACCAGCCAGCCAACCAACCATCCAACCAGCCAGCCAGACATAAATACAATCAGGCAGACAGACACAAAGACATACACAAAGACAGACAGACACAAAGTCAGACAGACAGACAGACAAACAGACAGACAGAGAGACAGTCAGACGCACACACACACACACACACACACACATACACACACACACACAGAGAAAATCATACATACATACAGACAGGCAGGCAGGCAGGCAGACAGACAGGCAGGTAGACAGGCAGGCAGGCAGGCAGGCAGACAGACAGGCAGGTAGACAGGCAGGCAGGCACACATACAGACAGCGAGAGACATATATGAAGTTTCAATGCAAAAAAAATTGCTCTTGCTAACAGTAAGAAACATTGATGGAAAAAATTCTGAGCACACTCTCATTTGCATTAGGCATCTGAAAATGATTGGAGGGTAACTCACTGCAAGGGGAGGGGAGGAGGGGGGGCGCTCATTTGTCAGCTTGCAAACGCTTACCCATCTGCGGTCGGCTTAGAGGACGTCTGGACTGTAGGGTTGCAGACTCTTTTCCTAGTTCCCTGGGATGCATGTCAGATCTGGCTTCTCCTGTAGCACATGCATCAAGATGGCAGTCAGTCTTTTGAAAGCAACGAGCGTGTCGCGATAAGCAGGCGTGGGATTCGCAGCAGCTAACGTAGCGCATCGCAGCAGCTAACGTAGCGCATCGCAGCAGCTAACGTAGCGCATCGCAGCAGCTAACGTAGCGCATCGCAGCAGCTAACATAGCGCATCGCAGCAGCTAACATAGCGCATCGCAGCAGCTAACGTAGCGAATCGCAGCAGCTAACATACCGCATCGCAGCAGCTAACGTAGCGCATCGCAGCAGCTAACGTAGCGCATCGCAGCAGCTAACGTAGCGCATCGCAGCAGCTAACGTAGCGCATTGCAGCAGCTAACGTAGCGCATTGCAGCAGCTAACGTAGCGCATCGCAGCAGCTAACGTAGCGCATCGCAGCAGCTAACGTAGCGCATCGCAGCAGCTAACGTAGCGCATCGCAGCAGCTAACGTAGCGCATCGCAGCAGCTAACGTAGCGCATCGCAGCAGCTAACGTAGCGCATCGCAGCAGCTAACGTAGCGCATCGCAGCAGCTAACGTAGCGCATCGCAGCAGCTAACGTAGCGCATCGCAGCAGCTAACGTAGCGCATCGCAGCAGCTAACGTAGCGCATCGCAGCAGCTAACGTAGCGCATCGCAGCAGTTAACATATTGCATCGCAGCAGCTAACGTAGCGCATCGCAACAGCTAACGTAGCGCATCGCAGCAGTTAACATATTGCATCGCAGCAGCTAACGTAGCGCATCGCAGCAGCTAACGTAGCGCATCGCAGCAGCTAACGTAGCGCATCGCAGCAGCTAACGTAGCGCATCGCAGCAGCTAACGTAGCGCATTGCAGCAGCTAACGTAGCGCATTGCAGCAGCTAACGTAGCGCATCGCAGCAGCTAACGTAGCGCATCGCAGCAGCTAACATAGCGCATCGCAGCAGCTAACGTAGCGCATCGCAGCAGCTAACGTAGCGCATCGCAGCAGCTAACGTAGCGCATCGCAGCAGCTAACATAGCGCATCGCAGCAGCTAACGTAGCGAATCGCAGCAGCTAACATACCGCATCGCAGCAGCCAACGTAGCGCATCGCAGCAGCTAACGTAGCGCATCGCAGCAGCTAACATAGCGCATCGCAGCAGCTAACGTAGCGCATCGCAGCAGCTAACGTTGCGCATCCTACGCAATCCTTTTGCCCTACCTGAGGCGCGTGTCGTTTCGAAAGGTATCTTAAAGATTTCAGAGGTAAGACCTAACGGCGAAAACTCGCAAAACCCTAAGATTTGTTGGCAGTTGAACCCGCCCACGCAAGCGCCCGCTGTGAGCCCCCATCTCTAAATAATTGTATGCTTTACTCCCCCTGTGGATTCGGGGTAAGAATTGACCCACCGCGTTTCCCCTCGCGATTCGTAAGTGGCGAATAACTAGGGACGTTGTGACTTGTATTGCACTTACTCGGAACTCTTCAACTGATTTCTTGCTTGGCCTTACATAGCCCTCAAAGGCTGACAGGCCGTGAAACTCAATCCAGCCACTGTATCTTTTACTCTAAAGGAAACCTGCTCTTGGTTCTGCATGAGGATCGCGTGTGATGCGTTAGATGTGTTTCTGGAAAACCCGAGTCTGGGATCCTGAGAAGTAAAATAGGCTACTGACCAGAGAGGGTGTGTGTGTGTGTGTGTGTGTGTGTGTGTGTGTGTGTGTGTGTGTGTGTGTGTGTGTGTGTGTGTGTGCGTGTGTGTGTATGTGTGGTGTGTGTGTGTGTGTTCGTGTGTGTGTGCATCTGTGTGTGTGTGTGTGTGTGTGTGAGTGTGTGTGGACAAAATATTCAGTGCACTAGCAAGCAAGACTCACGCATGTGCTGTGCAGCGTCGGGCTGATACCGCCAGTTTCTCAAGGTGAGATCTGCCGGTGACCTTCGCCTCCTCAAAGGGTCATCCACGCCTGACCTTTCGTCTGGATCTGAAAGCAACGAACAGTTCCACACGTCACCCTAGTGCAAATGGCAAGAGCGGGAGATTGCCGGAAATACTTTGACGGCCACAGGGACAGTTCAAAACCAGCAAGATGGTACAAAGAGCTTGCGCTTGTTTCGGTGGTGCTATATCTTAAAATTGCCTGCTTGCCTTCCTGTCTGCCTGTCTGTCTGTCTGTGTCTCTCTGTCTGTCTGCCTGCGTGTCTATCGATCTGTCTGCCTGGCTGACTGGCTGGCTGCCTTCGTGCCTACTAGTCTACCTGCCTGCCTGCCTGTCGTTTTGTTTGTTTGTTTTTCTGTCTGCCTTCCTGTCTGAATGTCGATCTGTCAGTCAGTCAGTGTGTCTGTCTGCCTGCTTGCCTTCCTGTCTGCCTGTCTGTCTGTCTGTGTCTCTCTGTCTGCCTGCCTGCCTGTCGATCTATCTGTCTGTCTGGCTGGCTGGCTAGCTGCCTTCGTGTTTGCTATTCTATCTGCCTGCCTGTCTGTCGTTTTGTTTGTTTGTTTTTCTGTCTACCTTCCTGTCTGCCTGTCGGTCTGTCAGTTAGTCAGTGTGTCTGTCTGCTTGCTTGCCTTCCTGTCTGTGTGCCTTCTTGTCTGTCTGTCTGTCTCCCTTCCTGTCTGCCTGTATTCATGCCTGCTATTGCCTTCCTGCCTGCCTGTCTGCTTGCCTGCCTGCTGCCTGCTTTCATGCCTGCCTGCTTGCCTTCCTATCTGCTTGTCTGCTTGCGTGCCTGCATGTCTGCCTGCGTGCGTGTCTTTCTGTCTGCCTGCCTGTTTGCATGCTTGATTGCCTGTCTGCCTTCCTTCCTGCCTGCCTGCCTGCTTGCCTGTTTGTCTGCCTGCCGACCTGCCTGTCTCCTCGCCAGTCTGTCTGTCTACTTTCTGTTGAGAACTTGTCTTGCCTAACACTTGAACACGACACAGTAGTGGTGCGCGAGCGCTGTGCGTAATACAAAAAAGTTTTTTCGTTGGATAACCCATAAAGTGTATTAGCGAAATGTTAAGTGTAAATATTTACGCACATCTAGGTAACTTTGCCAAGTGCATTTCATGACCATGTATTTGTGTAAATATAAACACTACGGGAATGTTTCCAGGCTTTTGTTTGCTTCAGAACTCTTGCACAACATTGTGTCTCCCTTAGGAGGATGGACGTGTTGAACCGAGCTCAGAAGTTTTCTACTGTTAGATCCTCTTCAAATGGCCGGAATTTCCCAGATCAGACTCCCAACTTCTTCATAAGTGTGTGCTACATCGCCTTCCTCGTAGATTGTGAGTAATGACTCTTTCTCATATTTATAACTGGACCCTACCTACAACTGGCCAACAGTTTCGTCACTCTGCGAGCCATGATGCCTCCTTCAAAATTATCGCTTGTTACAGCTATTTGACCGACTCTGAAAACTCCTTCCAGTCATCAGTTTACGAGAAATTATGATCTTCTTATCACAAGTCTGTGTACCCATTAACTCCTCTTAATCATAGTGGTTTAAAGATCTCGGTCAGCATTTCTGGTGGCACCAACATTTGAAACGCCGAAACTATACTGATAGTTGATCCGTCCAACAGACTCTGAGATTCCCCTACCATCTATCACTGCGGTCCACAGAAAGCTTGTGCTAGGCTAAAAACCCATCATCACTCTCCACCGCCTGTTCGACTAGCCCCCCTCAGCCCCATGCCTGAGAATCCCCCTACCATCTATCACTGCGGTCCACAGAAAGCTGGTGCGAGAGATGATTGGGAATGTCCTCACGGAGAGTAGCTTTCCCTGAGAGGCACACACGTATTACGAACACGAAGCGACCAAAGAGCAAAAATGATCTCCGGTGCTCCACATGCCAGGAAATTAACCACAGGAAAAAGAAGTGGACCCAATGCAACAGATGCAACCTGTGGTCCCACACCTCATGCGCCGGTCTGACCGTGAGGGAAGCTGATTCACTCCCGATATGGAACTGCGCTCGCTGCCTCAAAGTTGACAACTCAGTACCGCCCGACACTTCAACGACACCTCCGGGTTTCGAGCGTGATATCACCACCTACATTGCTCGGCTCAAGTCATCCATCAGGGTCCTTGCCAAGATCCCGAAGGGAGCCAGAATCGTAGCAGCTGAAGCCTATACCACCTTGCTGAAGGAGGCCCGTGAGAGGAAAACTTTATTCTCCTGGGCCAAGCTGCTCGCGTTCCCCTTCGGTGCCTTGACAACACCATCTAAAGAGAACATCAAGGACCCGTCGCAGCCATCTCTCACCACTCAGATCAAGCGCCAGGTGACAGCGTACGCAGCGACAACCGAGCCGCTCGAACCGCCGATGCGGGCTGAAAGAACCCTGAGGAAGAAGGGAGAGGTCGACGAAGGTGAACAGCTCCGTCGAAGGGTCGCTGCGAAGTTCATCGACGGTGACGTCAGAGGAGCCGTGAGGGTGTTGACATCTGAGGACGGTTTTGCAGAAAGAACACAAGAAACCGTTGACGCCCTCAAGGCTAAGCATCCCCCTGCGCCTGCTGACCTGGATCTACCACCACCTCCAGACGGTCAGTTGGCCTCTTCCATATACGTCACCAGAGAAGAGGTGTCCAAGGCGATTAAATCATTCCCTCTCTCATCGGCCGCTGGACCTGACGGAATGCGACCTAGTCACCTCCGGGACCTGGTGGGTCGCGGTACAGCTGCAGCAGGGGATCAGCTGCTGACTGAGCTCACCGCATTTGTCAACATGACCCTCCGTGGGGAGGTGCCCGACTTCGCGCTCCCCATCTTCTACGGAGCCTCCCTCATCGCCTTGAAGAAGAAAGACGGGGGCATCCGGCCGATTGCGGTGGGTAACACCCTACGCCGCCTCGCCACCAAGGCTGGACTAAGACCCCTGTCGGAGGATCTGGGGGAACAGCTGCGTCCCGTTCAACTGGGCTTTGGAACATCGGGTGGGTGCGAAACGGCCGTCCATGCCACACGCCGCTACATCAACTGCACCCGGGGTAAAAGAGTCATCCTCAAGATCGACATGCGGAACGCATTCAACACCATCCGTCGCGATAAGTTCCTCAGGACCGCCCGCGAACGCATTCCCAGACTCTACCCCCTCCTGTGGCAGGCATACTCCGTCCCATCGGCGCTCCTTTTCGGGGACACTGTCCTGGAGTCTGCTACTGGCCTGCAGCAGGGAGACCCTTCTGGTCCAGCTCTCTTCTCCCTTGGGATCGACGAAGCAACGAGGCTGGTCACCTCCGAGCTTAACGTTTGGTTCCTGGACGACGGCAGTATCGGGGGCCCAGTCGACAACGTGCTGGCAGATTTTAACACCATTTCCGAGGAGATGGCACAGTTGGGTCTTGAATGCAATGACAGCAAATGTGAACTGGTGCTCATCAACCACCAACCAGAGGACATTCCACGGACCCTGGACCAGTTCAAGGCTGTCCTGCCAAATGTTCGAGTCCTGGCGGAGAATGAGCATCTACTCCTGGGCGCCCCACTGTCTATGGCGGCAATCACACCGGCCATCCGCGCTAAGCAAGAAGCGCTTGAGAGGATGGTCAGCCGCCTTGTCCACATCGAACCCCACCCCGCCCTTGTCCTTCTCAAGAACTGCTTCTCTGTCCCTCGCCTAATATACCTCCTCCGAACCTCCGCGGCCTACACCAACACTGATGACCTCCGAGCAATTGATAACATCATCCGGGAGACGGTGTCCAAGATAGTCAACGTCGACCTCCAACAAGATTCCTGGACACAGGCGACCCTCCCGGTAAGTCTCGGAGGTCTAGGCCTGCGGAGAAGCGAAGATCTGGCGCTTCCATGTTTCATCTCGTCCCTCCACGCCACCAGCTCTCTCGTCGACTCCGTCCTCTCCAGAACCGTTGGACTGGAGGAGACGGGTGAGCTGAAGGAAGCCATCAACACCTGGAGGTGGAAAAGCCAAACGGTGGAGGAACCAAACGAAGAAGACAGATGGAAGCAGAAAGCTTGGGATACCATCTCTTCCAAGCGAACCCTGGAGGACCTCCTTGCTCGGTCGAACCAGGTCTCAGCCGCGCGCATCCGAGCGGCAGCCCGAGCGGAAAGTGGAAGCTGGATCCACGCCATCCCAATCCCGTCCCTGGGGCTCCATCTGGACCGTGAGACCATAAGAATAGCCGTGGCTCAGAGGGCAGGGACACCAGTCTGCGAACCCCACCAATGCAGATGTGGAAGATCTATGGACGCCCTTGGACATCACGCCCTCTCCTGTCGGCTAAGCGCCGGCCGTTTCCCACGCCACTCTGCTTTGAACGACGTGGTGAGACGTGCCCTCCAGAGCGCTGGAATACCATCTGTCCTGGAACCAACCGGGCTCGACAGAGGCGACGGCAAGCGTCCAGATGGGATGACCATCTTCCCCTTCTCAAACGGCCGAAGCTTGGTCTGGGATGTGACGTGCGTTGATTCTTTCGCTCCTAGTAACATCATTTCCAGCGCCCTGCAACCGTCATCTGCAGCAGAGGCAGCGGAAGGGGCGAAGAGGACTAAATACCGCATCCTGGCCGAACGACACCGCTTTGAGCCCCTCGCCTTCGAGACCACCGGAGTCTTCGGACCATCAACACTCAAGACCATCGAGGAAATTGGACGAAGACTGAAGGGAGAGACGGGCGAGCCACGGGAGACCATGTGGCTCAAACAACGAATCGGGATGGCTATCCTCCGAGGCAATGCCTTCTGTGTCCTTGCCTCATCCAGATCGCGAGATGACTGCGGAGAGAGACTGCGGGTTCCACAGGCCTAGGGCCAGTGACCACCGCACTTTTCACAGTGTAACTGCTCCACACTGTTCGTGTTTATTTATTCGGTCATCTGCAACACGACGGCTGCCCTGTGATCCCAGAACTCTTTGACAGAACCCTTTCTAGCGTTCCTTTCGCCATTCGACTGCTGCTCAAACTTTCGATTGTACGCGTTTCGACTGCAGCTCAAACTTTGATTGTACGCGTTTTCGGTGTTATAACCCTTTCTAACATTGTGTCTTGTGAGCTGTTTGAATAGCGTCCATTGGATTCTTGTCAATGATTTCTATTACATTGTTTCGCGAGTCACTGAAACTAAAATAAAAAATCTAGACACTGGTAATGATGACTTCAGAATTGCAGTGACTGTATCAGCTTTTCCGTCAGAAGAGATAACAGGATTGAGCTAAAATAAAGCTTTAAGTTGCAAATAGTTTGATCAGACACATGATCAACAGAATGGTTAACGCTAAGTGACCAATGAGTATCCTAGTTATGAAGTATTGGCACGTGAAGAAGGAAACCGAACATAATACAACATATTATTCTGTACAGTTGTTAACCCGCTACATATGGGTGACATTTGCAGGTTTCCAGAACATCCAATGAACCTTAATGATTGCGAATTGATTTTTACGTAGCTGGATGTTTTCTCCTACATACTATCCCTGTTTTAAGTCACTGATCAGCAAGTTTTAAACGATCAGCTTGCGTTTTTACTGAGTGGCACCAAGTCATATAACTGTCCTCTCCTCGCTTGTAGTGAGTGATACAAAATTCCCAACGGAGCGAGGCGACGGACGGTCTTCAGAGAAAGAGCCCCGCCAACAAGTGTTTCGGCCCTTTACACTTCCTGACACTCTCGGGGGGAGGGCCACACCTTGTTATGGCTCCAGGTGCCCGTCTGCTGCCTTCATCTCTTTGCACGCAGTGCGTGCATCTTGGGGTCAAAACTGCCTGCTTCCGCTCCTGTTTTACAGTAGGGATCTGGACTCTGGTGTTCCGGCTGATCCAGATCCAGCATGATGCCTTCTCTGCTGACTCTGCCTTAGCCCTCAAACCAGCCCTCGCCACCTTTATGCACTGATGGCTGGAGAGGCTGAACTGCCTACACGTGTTGTGGGCTGTGTGGCCTAGAGAACCCCTAGCTTCCATCTCGGAAGCAAGGGCTATAGTTTGATACTTTGGCTTTTATACTGGTTGGCGAGAGGTCCATATTTCGCCAATGTATTCTATCCATCTCAATGTGAGTACGCTGTGTTTAGCCATCGCGACTGATGAAGACTTCTTAGAAGGACATTTGTGACCTTCAATAATTTGTGTTTGCCTTCGTCCTTGTTTTAATGTACGACCGAAAATATTGACAAACGTTTTGAAAGATTTTTCACGTGTAATCCCCTGTATGCAGCAAGTTGGTGGATTTCTAACTATTAATGCTTACAATGAGTTTCGAGCAACAACACGAAAACTGATTTTAGAGTATCTCATAATGCAGAGAAATCTCATTGCATATAAGTATGTGTCACATCTCAAAACGCATTGTTTGAAACTCTTACGGTTTGGACATTTATACTTTCTAAAAAGTCAATGTCTTCAAACTAAGCAATCTATAGACTCTTTTCCGCTAGACATGTACCTCTCTACACAAGAAATGAATATCACCGACAACTTTTTCATAGCTAGTGTTACCAGAACAGTGTAGAAGACTTCTAACTAGATGAAATAGAAAGGTGCGTGAGGAACAGAGTTGGGGGAAACCAACATCAGGTGTCTCCGGGTGGATGTACACCCTGATTATATTCGGCAGGACTTTTCTTCTCAGAAGACGGTGCTCGGTGCCGGAACGTAACTCTCTTAACCTTGTCAAATTTAACGGGTACCTTTGATACAATTTGTAGTATATTCTTTTAGATAAGTTTTTCTCTTTGTATTGATAACATATTCCTCTCACATAGAAAATAGTCATCTCCCTCATGAAGCTGAGATAATGGGCAGAAAACCCCACAGGTAAGTACTAAAAGAGCTCAGAATGTTTGAAAACAAGCAAATCCTCAACCTCAGTTCCCTTCCCAAATCCATCTGACATCTTATCTACAGCACAGCTTTACTCTAAGGCTCATGCAAGTTGGAGAAAAAAGTATTCCCCTTGACCACGATTGGTGCGGACCCATACGGTCTAGGGCACCGTACCTCATTTAGGAAGGTCATGGTGAACTTTTTTTTCTTCTAGACACGTTTTTTCTCCTTCTCCATGACAACATATTTGTCTCTCACATAACCTATTCACCTTTCCTGTGAAGCTCAGACAATGGGCATACAAATATGGAATACAAGAATAGCTAAGAATCCATTAAAGTACATAGGCCCCCAACCCCTATTCCCTTCTCAAATTCCTTTCACATGCGCATGACCATGTTGTTCGGGACACAGTGGGACTTCCGGGGAAAAGAAGGTTTTAAGGCGAACTGGTTCCGCAGGGCAGTTCAGGAGGCCGTGCACATCACAGCCACCAATTCAATGGTCACCAGAGGCAGGGGAAGGCATGTCCTGCTGGCGGTCTTCAACTCCTTCATCCAGACGCACGTTGTGAGATCATCTAGTTGGAATGTAGACTGAACACAATTCACCTCAGTCAGTTCCAAAGCGCTAAAGAAGCCGGGTGAAACTCCTGTGAAAATTGTCTGTTTTTCGCTGAACATATGGATGAAAATTGTTTTTCTTGTGAGGACTACTTTATTATCTTTGACGTAGTATTATGCTGGGGCTTTACATGTGCAAATGTGGGTAGTATGTTGCTAACACCGACAGAGGGCACAGACATGTGTACTAGACTCACCTGTAACTTCAGGACACAGGATCTGCCAGCTCTTTTCATAAAGGGTCACCGGGGACATTTGTCCCCTTTCAAGGGTTACAGTGGCTTCTCTTTCTGTGATAAAGCAAGAAGATGGTTGATCATCACTTTTTACGATTTGTTGCTACACCCTCACACCAGAGATGTTCACCTTCTACGTGTACATCAATACCCAGTCACGCACGCACAGGGCTACAGCGCATTGCTGACAACACAGGGTAGCAGCCGATAGGGAAACTGCAAGACAATAATCCAGATGTCTCCCGTCCCAGAGATTGAACCACGGCACCACGCCTCGCACATAATCAAATGCCAAAGCTTGCTCGCCTAACTTCGCCTGTCCAAAGACAAGCAACATAACTTTTTTTATTACCTCACATATTCCTTGTATCTCTTTGAGAGGAAGAAGCATATCTCAGGTAAGTCTATTGATCGTAAAAATATTGCTGATGATAATACGTCCAGTTTCAAATGTTTCCCCCCCCCCAGACGCCAATATTGGTAATAGAGCCTTCTGCACACACACACACACACACACACACACACACACACACACACACACACACACACACACACACACACACACACACACACACACGACAAGGCTTACGGGTCTATCTACAGTGGAATGAAAACTTTTCAAGGCGAGAATATATTTACAATCAAAACTAATCAAGCTTAAAGAAAATCTAGGAAATTTGTTCAGGAGGTCATGTCTCAAAGAAATCCACAAAGCATGAAAACCGTAACAGCAGCCGCCTCAGAGTGCAACTAGTTGCTAAGGACAAACACGGTATGTCATCATGTACCAATTGTACAAATTAATCTCATCTATGACAAGAAGGGCAAAGCCCATACGACTCACATGCTTGACCTTGACCATTATATGACCTTCATCTTCAGGTGACCCTCAAAGTAAAGGTCAAACAACTAAACCTACCAATGACATCATACACTAAGAAATGCTTTACAAATTTTTCCTACCAAAATACATGTGACCTTGACCCAAGGTCAAGATCATCCAAGGTCATGCAACACAAAGCTATTAATTCAAGACATAGGAAGCACAATTATGCTTATTGGCACTTTCTACCATGAGATATAGTCACTTTTAGTGGTTCACTACCCCAATTTGGTCACATTTCATACTGGTCAAAGTGACCTTGACCTTGACGATATGTGACCAAATGTGTCTCATGATGAAAGTATAACATGTGCCCTACACAATTATTACATTTGAAACAGTTATCTTCCATAGTTCAGGGTCAAGGTCACTTCAACATATGTATACAATCAAACTTTGAAGAGTTCCTGTGACCTTGACCTTAAAGCAAGGTCAACCAAACTGGTATCAAAAGATAGGGCTTACTTTGCCATATATACCCTATATAGGTCAGGTATCCAATCTTAAAAACTTCAGAGAAAACTGAGAAAATGTCAAAACTGACTGTTTTTAGACAACATTTATGGCCCCTGCGACCTTGACCTTGAAGCAAAGACAAGTCACTGTGTATGTTTTCTGAGGCCTTGTCATCATACACCATCATGCCACATTTGGTATTGATAGACTTCATAGCCTCTGAGAAAAATCCAACGTTAAAGTTTTCGGACGCCCGGACGCCCGGACGCCCGGACGAACGAAACGGGTGAGTACATAGACTCACTTTTGCTTTGCATGTGAGTCAATAAAAAGCATTATTT
>JAWQFJ010027869.1:62500-87500 GCA_034096865.1 Theodoxus fluviatilis | reverse complement strand
TATTTTGGAGATTCACAAGGATAAAGTACCGAATATCGCATGCTGACAAGTTTTCCATTTTGGTACAAATAGAAGAAAACAAGTTCAGCACACGCATTGTAATTGATGCGTTGGAAAACCAGCTCACACATTTCTGTGTTTACCCAGTTCTTGGTTGATTTTCTTCTTCTGAAGCTGCACAAGCTTCTGCTTGCTTGAAATGGAAGCTGATGGCGATCCATGATCAGTGGAATCTGGAAAGGGAAATATTGTGCTCCAACGTCAACACCACTGTGACATATTTCTTAACCTTCTCTTAGTTCTGTTTTAAGACACACTTCACTACACTGCCCTTCGATCATGACACTACACTAGGCTACGATACGCTACACTACACTACACTACACTACACTACACTACAGTACACTACACTACACTACACTACACTACACTACACTACACTACACTACACTACACTACACTACACTACACTACACTACACTACACTACACTACACTACACTACACTACACTACACTACACTACACTACACTACACTACACTACACTACACTACACCACACTACACACCACACTACACCCACACTACACTACACCACACTACACTACACTACACTACACTACACCACACTACACTACACTACACTACACTACACCACACCACACTACACCACACTACACCACACTACACTACACCACACCACACTACACTACACTACACCACACCACACTACACCACACTACACCACACCACACTACACTACACTACACTACACCACACCACACTACACTACACTACACCACACTACACTACACTACACTACACCACACTACACTACACTACACTACACTACACCACACCACACTACACCACACTACACTACACCACACTACACCACACTACACTACACCACACTACACTACACTACACCACACTACACACACACTACACCACACCACACTACACTACACTACACTACACTACACTACACTACACTACACTACACCACACTACACCACACTACACTACACTACACTGCACCACACTACACCACACTACACCACACCACACTACACTACACCACACTACACTACACTACACTACACTACACTACAGTACACTACACCACACTACACCACACTACCCTACACTACACCACACTACACTACACTACACTACACTACACTACCCTACACTACACCACACTACACCACACTACCCTACACTACACCACACTACACTACACTACACTACCCTACACTACACTACACCACACTACACCACACTACCCTACACTACACTACACTACACCACACTACACCACACTACCCTACACTACACTACACTACACCACACTACACCACACTACCCTACACTACACTACACTACACTACACCACACTACACTACACTACACTACACTACACTACACTACACTACACTACACTTACACTACACTACACTACACTACACTACACTACACTACACTACACCACACTACACTACACTACACTACACCACACTACACTACACTACACTACACTACACTACACTACACTACACTACACTACACCACACTACACTACACCACACTACACTACACTACAGCACACTACCCTACACTACACTACACTACACCACACTACACTACACTACACTACACTACACTACACTACACTACACCACACTACCCTACACTACACTACACTACACCACACTACCCTACAGTACACTACACTACACCACACTACCCTACACTACACTACACTACACCACACCACACTACACTACACCACACCACACTACACTACACTACACCACACTACACTACACTACACTACACTACACTACACCGCACTACACTACACTACACTACACTACACTACACTACACCACACTACCCTACAGTACACTACACTACACCACACTACCCTACACTACACTACACTACACCACACTACACTACACTACACTACACTACACTACACCACACTACCCTACAGTACACTACACTACACCACACTACCCTACACTACACTACACTACACCACACTACCCTACACTACACCACACTACCCTACAGTACACTACACTACACCACACTACCCTACACTACCCTACACTACCCTACACTACACCACACTACACCACACTACACTACACTACACTACACCACACTACACCACACTACACTACACTACACCACACTACCCTACACTACACCACACTACCCTACAGTACACTACACTACACCACACTACCCTACACTACACTACACTACACCACACTACACTACACCACACTACACCACACTACACTACACTACACCACACTACACTACACTACACTACACTACACCACACTACACTACACTACACTACACCACACTACACTACACTACACCACACTACACTACACTACACCACACTACCCTACACTACACCACACTACCCTACAGTATACTACACTACACCACACTACCCTACACTACCCTACACTACACCACACTACACTACACCACACTACACCACACTACACTACACTACACCACACTACCCTACACTACACTACACTACACTACACTACCCTACACTACACTACACTACACTACACTACACTACACTACACTACACTACACTACACTACACTACACTACACCACACTACACTACACTACACTACACCACACTACACTACACCACACTACACTACACCACACTACACTACACTACACTACACCACACTACACTACACTACACTACACTACACTACACTACACTACACTACACTACACTACACTACACTACACTACACTACACTACACCACACTACACTACACTACACCACACTACACTACACTACACCACACTACACTACACTACACCACACTACACTACACCACACTACACTACACTACACTACACTACACTACACTACACTACACTACACCACACTACACTACACTACACCACACTACACTACACTACACCACACTACACTACACCACACTACACTACACTACACTACACTACACTACACTACACCACACTACACTACACTACACCACACTACACCCAAGGACTGCAGGGCGATAAAAAGGGAGGCACACCTCCAGAAAATGAGCAATCGATGACGACTCATGCAT
This sequence comes from Theodoxus fluviatilis, assembly GCA_034096865.1. Lineage (NCBI taxonomy): Eukaryota > Metazoa > Mollusca > Gastropoda > Cycloneritida > Neritidae > Theodoxus > Theodoxus fluviatilis. The sequence continues at coordinate 84,358 of JAWQFJ010027869.1, read as the reverse complement.
AAACATCGTGGCGACTGCATCGACCTCAGCCCTCCAAGACGCCACAAGGATCCACTGCAGCAAGGGGACGTGTGTCAGGGCAGGATCGTCGTCCCGGGAAGAAATTCTCCGTGTTCTGCTGTTGATAATGAATGGAGTTTTACAGCCTATCAGCCTGTGTAGGGTATGCAGGGCCATTGATCACGAAATCAGTGAAACTGGTTTGAGTACGCACAAGTGAAGTCATCTTTATTCGCCTCCTACGAATCGCGTAGGGAGACGCGGTGGGTCTATTCTCCCCCCCCCCCCCAACCCACAGGGGGGCGTTTTGCTCTTGATGAAAGTCTAGATGAAATAAGTGTACTCACGTTGAGAAAGTTTGCTTGATACACTTCTTAAAAGCGAGGGAGAACTTTCTGGATTTTCATTGGTTAAATCGTATCCACCGGCGAGAAAAATCTTATAATATTCAGAGAGACAGAAGTGCGGCCTAGTCAGGACATAGTATGTACGGCGGCAGTGTTTGGGACAGAAACTGAAAAAGTTCTGCTGCTAAGGAACTTGGTACATTTCTGTGTGTGGTGAAGAATGCAGAACGCATTTTTGAAGTGTCAAAATGAACAGGGAAGCACGGGATGGGTGACAACCTATAAAGATGTTTCATGGTGAAAATTATTGGCGAGAGGAGACTGCAGTGTGATGGGAAAATCTCCACATGTACTCACAATTTTTATCAGCCTTCAAGGTGAGGATGAGGGGACGGGGAGGGACAAGGCCAGACACCCAGGGCGGGGAGGGACAAGGCCAGGCACCCAGGGCGGGGAGGGACAAGGCCAGGCACCCAGGGCGGGGAGGGACAAGGCCAGACACCCAGGGCGGGGAGGGACAAGGCCAGGCACCCAGGGCGGGGAGGGACAAGGCCAGACACCCAGGGCGGGGAGGGACAAGGCCAGACACCCAGGGCGGGGAGGGACAAGGCCAGGCACCCAGGGCGGGGAGGGACAAGGCCAGACACCCAGGGCGGGGAGGGACAAGGCCAGGCACCCAGGGCGGGGAGGGACAAGGCCAGACACCCAGGGCGGGGAGGGACAAGGCCAGGCACCCAGGGCGGGGAGGGACAAGGCCAGACACCCAGGGCGGGGAGGGACAAGGCCAGACACCCAGGGCGGGGAGGGACAAGGCCAGACACCCAGGGCGGGGAGGGACAAGGCCAGGCACCCAGGGCGGGGAGGGACAAGGCCAGGCACCCAGGGCGGGGAGGGACAAGGCCAGACACCCAGGGCGGGGAGGGACAAGGCTAGACACCCAGGGCGGGGAGGGACAAGGCCAGGCACCCAGGGCGGGGAGGGACAAGGCCAGGCACCCAGGGCGGGGAGGGACAAGGCCAGGCACCCAGGGCGGGGAGGGACAAGGCCAGACACCCAGGGCGGGGAGGGACAAGGCCAGACACCCAGGGCGGGGAGGGACAAGGCCAGACACCCAGAGTTGACTCCGGACATGACACGCGACGCCGTGAAAGGAGAAGCGAGGACTGAGGGGGAAGTGCTTGCACCGTGCTCTGAGTGTCGTCGTCATGCAGCACTCTGTAAAGCCCATGCAGCATTCTGTAAAGCCCATGCAGCATTCTGTAAAGCCCATGCAGCACTCTGTAAAGCCCATGCAGCATTCTGTAAAGCCCATGCAGCACTCTGTAAAGCCCATGCAGCACTCTGTAAAGCCCATGCAGCATTCTGTAAAGCCCATGCAGCATTCTGTAAAGCCCATGCAGCACTCTGTAAAGCCCGTGCAGCACTCTGTAAAGCCCATGCAGCATTCTGTAAAGCCCATGCAGCATTCTGTAAAGCCCATGCAGCATTCTGTAAAGCCCATGCAGCACTCTGTAAAGCCCATGCAGCACTCTGTAAAGCCCATGCAGCATTCTGTAAAGCCCATGCAGCACTCTGTAAAGCCCATGCAGCTTTCTGTAAAGCCCATGCAGCATTCTGTAAAGCCCATGCAGCATTCTGTAAAGCCCATGCAGCACTCTGCAAAGCCCATGCAGCACTCTGTAAAGCCCATGCAGCATTCTGTAAAGCCCATGCAGCACTCTGTAAAGCCCATGCAGCACTCTGTAAAGCCCATGCAGCATTCTGTAAAGCCCATGCAGCATTCTGTAAAGCCCATGCAGCATTCTGTAAAGCCCATGCAGCATTCTGTAAAGCCCATGCAGCATTCTGTAAAGCCCATGCAGCATTCTGTAAAGCCCATGCAGGCCCTGGGGTGGCAAGCCGGTGAGTGAGCGAGTGTGTGTGTATGTATGTGTGTGTGTATGTGTGTGTATATATGTGTGTGTGTGTATGTGTGTGTGTGTGCATATGTGTGTGTGTATGTGTGTGTGTGCACATGTGTGTGTGTGCACATGTGTGTGTTTGTGTGTGTGTGTGTGTTTGCATATGTGTGTGTATGCGCATATGTGTGTGTGCGCGCATATGTGTGTGTGCGCGCGCATATATGTGTGTATGTGTGTGTGTGTGCAAATATGTGTGTGTATGTGGGTATGTGCATGTGTGTGTATGTATGTGTGTGTGTGCATATGTGTGTGTATGTGTGTGTGTGTGTGTGCGTGTTCATGTGTGTGTGTGTGTGTGTGTTGTGTGTGTGTGTGTGTGTGTGTGCATATGTGTGTGTATGTGTGTGTGTGTGTGAGTGTGTGTACATGTGGGTGGGTGTGAATATTAGTGTATATGTGCGTATGTATTTACGCTTTGTATGCGTGTGTTTGCGTGTTTATGTGTGTGCATGTGTATGTGTATTCTTGAAAATGTTCTATCTGATCAGTTGATGGTTTTAATGATAGAGAATGTTGCAAACCAAGGATAGCACATGCCAGTGACTTGGTGAAGGTAACATGCCAAGTGGGAGAGAGGTGGATGGAATGGAATTCTACGTAGTGTTTGAAGGATGCTGTGTACCATCAAGAGTGATGCAGCTGCAAGATAACCCTGGGCTGTTGTATTGAGGCAGGTGTGAGTGTCTGATGTTGCATTTCATTTTGTATGCACCTAATCGTGTGTGCAGACTTGCACTGTTTATCTCATGAATAAAGCCATTTTGATATGCATGTGTATGTGTTTACGCATATTTATGTGTATGCATGTGTGCGTATATTTATGTGTGTTCGTGTGTTAACTATTAATCAACTCATATCTACCATGAATAATAAATTCACCTTGATAAAGCTGATAAGGCTGGACTTGTTAGCACACTGATTTAACTATTGTTATATGTTTGGATATTACTAATGTGTACTTCTAAATTATGACCTTCAATACTCATTTTGCCTGTGTTCGACAACCTAGAAGGAAATGTATATATTTGGACACTTTGAATGTGCATCCTTATTGCACAATGTTCGTGTGCCACTTTCCCTGATTGTACTAACTTTAAGCAATATGTGTGCAAATGCAGGCACATTTAAATATATTGCCTGAAGGTATGAGTCCTGTATGTAACCTCCAATGTCAAAGTGAGGGGAATGTATGTAAAGAAAGTTTCAGTGTGTGAGTGCATGTATATTTCAAAACATTGCCAGAGTGTCTAAATGCTTTGTCCAGTCTCTGTTGTCATGGTGAGGGGTGTGAGGATGCAAAGCACTTCTGTGTTAGTTCTCCTATTTCTCAATACATGAATGCTAAAATGTTATTCCCAGTATCTCATTTCAAAGTGAGGGGATAGTAAACGTAAAAAATGCTCCAATACGTTGATGTATGTACATTTCAGGATAATACCTGAACTCCTAAAGGCTATACTCTGCCTCTTGTACGAGCTCGTATCTGAGTGGTGTGTAAATGTAAAAATAACTATAAGTATTCTGCAATAGTCTGCACTGCATGTGACCGCCTGAATGCGTGTCTTTAATGGCCTCAGCACCTGTAAAAGTATTTGCACAGTGGACTTTAATAGCTCTCTCTTGTATGACATTTTGCCTGCTCGTGACAACCCATGTTTAATGTGTGTGAATGTGGACATCAGTATAACTCATCTTCTTGGTCATGATAACCTGGTTGTTGTTGTGGAGCATACATCCCTCTACCTGCCGGATAGCTCAAAGTTACAAAATGTATTTATTTTAAAAAATGTATTTATTCATTCTTTGTTCATGTGTGCAGCCTCTGTGCAATTCTCATGAACAAAGTCATTTTGATATGTGCGTGTGTGAGAGTATGGAGCGATAGCGGAAGATCGAAGTTTGCCAGAGAAGACATGGACTCGTACATCCCTTCCTTTGATGTTCTTTCAGTTGTTACCGCCCCAGGACTGGGGAGACGGGAAGTGGGATGGGGGAGGGTGAGTGGGGGTTGGGGTCAGACGGAAAATATGTATTTTTATTTGAGAGTGGAGCGCCCCTGGTCAGCCCCACAGCCCCCCCCCCTCACCAGTCCCTGGCCCAGGCACCAGGCCCTGCAGCAGGGCGAGGCAGACTGGCAATTAGGGGCCTGGGCCGGCTGATCAGGGCCGCCATTGATTGGGGCTGCCCGCCGCCCGCCAAGAATTGATGGTGATGATGCAGCTCGCGCTGACACCGAGAGGAGTAAAAACGTTTCCACCACGTATTAAGGCGCCTGGTCTGTCGCGCCGGTGTCGCCCCAGCACAGATCCAATCCGAGAAAAACGTCCAGAACAGCGCAGCACTGATACAGGAACACATGAAAGGGGTCGTGTCACCGCTTCGTTTTTGAAGGGGACGCAGATATAGATGTATGTATGTATAGTGTTTGAGATCGTCATGGTGGAGAACAGCAGTGACGCCACCCTGAGCAGTGAGTAACCACGGCATGGCGACTGCTATTTCCATCCAACCAGCGCAATACCGGAAGGAGGCTGCGGGTAAGAAACGAGGAGCGGCAGTTGGACTCGGTGATTTGACTGGGACAAACACGTCACTTCCGGTGAAACGCTCTAGATGACACAGCATGGACTCCGAACTGACACTACTGTCCCCCGTGTCTCATCCGGATTGATCGAGTTTAGGAAATGTCGAGTGAGAGATGAACGCACAACTGCTCCTACAAAAACGTTTCTCTGTAAAATCCAAATTCAGGCGACTGTCCATATCTTAGTGTCTCAATCACGGACTTTATTCATATACTCAGTAAATCACGTTTTTACTTCGGTGACCGTCTACATGCAGCGAGCCACAACGGTGCTTTCCAAATCAGCAACTCTCAGAATAATAGAACTCTCAGGATAAATGCATGCTCGCGTTCCTTTGACATTGAGGACAACCAGAATTACTCATCAACCATTCGCCGCAACGCAAATAAAGTTTAAACATACCTCGCTATCATTGTGCATTGCATGATTTAACATCCCAGAAACAGCAAGTCATGCATGCATAATTTGTGCAGTCTACTAGAAATGTCATTAATGAAGTGCACAACTTTAAAATATTAATGGCCAGTGTTTCAACCACTGAGAATTTAGGCACACTGAGGGCCACGTAGTTGTCTTCTGGCCTGGCCCTAGCAGTACGCCTCACGCAACCTGGCTCCAGGCCAAGGTAGAGGACACGGCGTGTCCAAAGAAAGAGTCATCAAACAGTCTAGCTTGTGAACTTTGGCGGAAGATTGAAAACAGGATTTGACGGGTCGTGACAGGCGATGTGTGTGAAACACAAAGCAGGTCTTCCTTCTTTGACAGGAGACAATGGAAATAAGAAAAAAGGAAATCGGTTTGTGTCCAACTTTCAGCTTAACGACTTAAAAATAAAACTATTCGATTTTGACCTTATTAGAAGACTTCAACATGAAAAAACTCATGAAAAAGACACTATTTTAGGGAGTGGATCATTTTTCTGGTCCTACACCGGGGCAGATGCGCCCTGCCTCTCGTGCCTCCTGCCCCTGTGTTGGAGGACTCTCCAGACGGTGCGGGGCAATAAACAGGAGCAAATCGCATCCCACGGTCCAAAATAAAATGAACAAACACTGGCCACCATTAGGGGCGTTTGAAGCGACAGTGATAATTCAATAGACAAGGAGGGCACCTCCCCAGCACCCAGGGGCTCGAAGCAGGGCAAACCGTCTGTGCGGGGGTTTCCAGGCGGGTCACGTGGCTCCCAGGGTCTCCTGCGGACCTGACGTTTGGTGGAGGAGGAGGGTGGGGGTTAAGACTTAGACGTGGTGGGGTGGGGATGGGGGTTGTGTGTGAAGGAGGAGAGGGGCAGAAGGTAGGATGGTGAAAGTTGTGGAGACAAATGAGAGGATTAGGAACTGAGGTGGGTGGACGATCTGGATTGTTGGGGTGGCTAGTGACTGGAGGCTAGAGTGGCAGTGATGGGGTGGAAAGTGACTGGAGGCTAGAGTGGCAGTAATGGGGTGGACAGTGACTGGAGGCTAGAGTGGCAGTGATGTGGTGGACAGTGACTGGAGGCTAGAGTGGCAGTAATGGGGTGGACAGTGACTGGAAGCTAGAGTGGCAGTGATGGGGTGGACAGTGACTGGAGGCTAGAGTGGCAGTGATGGGGTGGACAGTGACTGGAGGCTAGAGTGGCAGTGATGGGGTGGACAGTGACTGGAGGCTAGAGTGGCAGTGATGGGGTGGACAGTGACTGGAGGCTAGAGTGGCAGTGATGGGGTGGACAGTGACTGGAAGCTAGAGTGGCAGTGATGGGGTGGATAGAGATGGAGACAGAGGATACGGAAGAGGTTTGGAATACTGAGGAAGATGATTGAGGGTAGCTGGGCTTCATATTTGATGAAAAGTGAAGCTTGAGCATGGGGTGGTGGGGCAGGCAGGGTGGGAGGGGAAACTGGACTGAGATGCGGGCTGCAAGTCGATGCTCGAGGAACAAGACATTGAGCTGTGTGAAATTGTGGGGAGGATTTAGGAATGAAGTCAGGTGTGTGAATGGGCGGGGGGGGGGGGGGGGGGGGGGGGGGGAACAGCTGGTTGGACAGACACACACACGCGTTTAAACAGCTCCCGTAGACCACGGTGCATTCTGCAAGACCACGCGCACATAGGTCTTCTCACACCAGCCGATTTCAGCATGACATGATGAGAACACGGTGCAATGTCTGAGCGCATCTTGGGTGTCAGTCGCTCTGCAGAGAAAAACGCGCAGAGAGAAAACCCACCTACAAGTTTCACTGCGGAAAAGTATTTAGTCTGCGTCAACATGGCTCACACGTGAGGTGTCTGGAGTTATGGTCTTACGCACAGCACTTTGACAGTGGAAAGACCCTGGTCTCCTATCGCACTCCAGATCAAAGTCATTAGCAGCATGGATTGATGAGTGTGTCTGCATGCGTAAGTGATAACCATCGGCTCGTCAATCACAGTTGGCAAGCGTCAAAAGTCAAGGCTTGCCAAACTCCATTGGAAATGCCCCCGTGTCCACGTGGACGACCACGGGGCCATCAACGTCCGCGCACATCTCGCGTCATCGCGCGGCACGGAGGAAGCGTGCACCTCGGTTGTTGCAGACGTCCCGCCCTGGCAGCCCCGCTTCTCCCGCACCCTGCATCGGTGCAGCCCGCCTCAGTGCATGGCCACTTTATTTGCTCCTGAATGTTCACTAATCGACGCGCCTCTTAACCCCTCCCCATCGCCTCGCCTGCGCTCTCATTGGCCCTGCTGATTGGTGAACAGAAGCGGAAGCAGATCCCCACTGACCCGGAAGTGCCGCCATATTGATCGAGGCCAGGCATCAAACGGGCGGAAATAGTTTTTTCTCCCCGAGAATGTGACGTGGAAGACAAGCGCTGCGATTCGCTTACTGTGTGTCAGTCAGACTCCAGATTGAAGGCTTGAATCATGCCCGGGCCTCGCGCAGGATCCTCCTCTTCGGGCTTAATCTGCGTGAAGCCCGCTTTTCCTAAAAGAACTTTGGATGGCGGCCCGAGTCTTGGAGAAAGACGCCAACTCTACAGAAGTCAATGAGGCGGGCGGAGGAGGAAACTTTTGGGAGAAGTTCTCTCTTCTGCAGCGGAAAGAGCTCCGCGGCAGGCGTGTCACAGGAAGCTGTCGCGGGCGGAGGGGCGCGGCAGACGAGCAGGGCGTGGGGACCAAGCGGTCTCTGAACACAGGGCAGGGCGTGGGGACCAAGCTGTCTCTGAACACAGGGCAGACGAGCAGGGCGTGGGGACCAAGCGGTCTCTGAACACAGGGCAGGGCGTGGGGACCAAGCTGTCTCTGAACGACAGCACGAAGGCCGACGAGCAGGGGCGTGGGGACCCAAGTGCGTGTCTCTGAACACAGGGCAGACGAAGGCAGGGCGTGGGGACCCAAGTGGTCCTCTGACACAGGGCAGGGCGTGGGAACCAAGCTGTCTTCTGAACACAGGGCAGGGCGTGGGAACCAAGCGGTCTCTGAACACAGGGCAGGGCGTGGGAACCAAGCTGTCTCTGAACACAGGGCAGACGAGCAGGGCGTGGGGACAAAGCTGTCTCTGAAAACAGGGCAGACGAGCAGGGCGTGGGGACCAAGTGGTCTCTGAACACAGAGCACGGCGTGGGAACCAAGCGGTCTCTGAACACAGGGCAGGGCGTGGGAACCAAGCTGTCTCTGAACACAGGGCAGACGAGCAGGGCGTGGGGACCAAGCGGTCTCTGAACACAGGGCAGGGCGTGGGAACCAAGCTGTCTCTGAACACAGGGCAGGGCGTGGGAACCAAGCGGTCTCTGAACACAGGGCAGGGCGTGGGAACCAAGCTGTCTCTGAACACAGGGCAGGGCGTGGGGACCAAGCTAGGACTGAACACAGGGCAGGGCGTGGGGACCAAGCGGTCTCTGAACACAGGGTAGGGCGTGGGGACCAAGCTGTCTCTGAACACAGGGCAGGCGAGCAGGGCGTGGGGACCAAGCGGTCTCTGAACACAGGGCAGGGCGTGGGGACCAAGCTGTCTCTGAACACAGGGCAGGGCGTGGGGACCAAGCTGTCTCTGAACACAGGGCAGACGAGCAGGGCGTGGGGACCAAGCTGTCTCTGAACACAGGGCAGACGAGCAGGGCGTGGGGACCAAGCTGTCTCTGAACACAGGGTAGAGCGTAGGGACCAAGCGGTCTCTGAACACAGGGTAGGGCGTGGTGACCAAGCTGTCTCTGAACACAGGGCAGACGAGCAGGGCGTGGGGACCAAGCTGTCTCTGAACACAGGGCAGGGCGTGGGGACCAAGCTGTCTCTGAACACAGGGCAGGGCGTGGGGACCAAGCTGTCTCTGAACACAGGGCAGGGCGTGGGGACCAAGCTGTGTCTGAACACAGGGCAGGGCGTGGGAACCAAGCTGTCTCTGTACACAGGGCAGGGCGTGGGGACCAAGCTGTCTCTGAACACAGGGCAGGGCGTGGGGACCAAGCTGTCTCTGAACACAGGGCAGGGCGTGGGGACCAAGCTGTCTCTGAACACAGGGCAGGGCGTGGGGACCAAGCTGTGTCTGAACACAGGGCAGGGCGTGGGGACCAAGCTGTGTCTGAACACAGGGCAGGGCGTGGGGACCAAGCTGTGTCTGAACACAGGGCAGGGCGTGGGGACCAAGCTGTGTCTGAACATAGAGCAGGGCGTGGGGACCAAGCTGTGTCTGAACACAGGGCAGAGCGTGGGGACCAAGCTGTGTCTGAACATAGGGCAGGGCGTGGGGACCAAGCTGTGTCTGAACACAGGACAGGGCGTGGGGACCAAGCTGTGTCTGAACATAGGGCAGGGCGTGGGGACCAAGCTGTGTCTGAACATAGGGCAGGGCGTGGGGACCAAGCTGTGTCTGAACATAGGGCAGGGCGTGGGGACCAAGCTGTCTCTGAACACAGGGCAGGGCGTGGGGACCAAGCTGTGTCTGAACACAGGGCAGGGCGTGGGGACCAAGCTGTGTTTGAACACAGGACATGGCGTGGGGACCAAGCTGTCTCTGATCACAGGGCAGGGCGTGGGGACCAAGCTGTCTCTGAACACAGGACAGGGCGTGGGGACCAAGCTGTGTCTGAACACAGGGCAGGGCGTGGGAACCAAGCTGTGTCTGAACACAGGGCAGGGCGTGGGGACCAAGCTGTCTCTGAACACAGGGCAGGGCGTGGGGACCAAGCTGTGTCTGAACACAGGGCAAGGCGTGGGGACCAAGCTGTGTCTGAACACAGGGCAGGGCGTGGGGATCAAGCTGTGTCTGAACACAGGACATGGCGTGGGGACCAAGCTGTGTCTGAACACAGGGCAGGGCGTGGGGACCAAGCTGTGTCTGAACACAGGACATGGCGTGGGGACCAAGCTGTGTCTGAACACAGGGCAGGGCGTGGGGACCAAGCTGTGTCTGAACACAGGGCAGGGCGTGGATATCAATCTGTGTCTGAACACAGGGCAGGGCGTGGGGACCAAGCTGTGTCTGAACACAGGGCAGGGCGTGGGGACCAAGCTGTGTCTGAACATAGGGCAGGGCGTGGGGACCAAGCTGACTTTGAACACAGGGCAGGGCGTGGGGACCAAGCTGTGTCTGAACACAGGGCAGGGCGTGGGGACCAAGCTGTGTCTGAACACAGGGCAGGGCGTGGGGACCAAGCTGTGTCTGAACACAGGGCAGGGCGTGGGGACCAAGCTGTGTCTGAACACAGGGCAGGGCGTGGGGACCAAGCTGTGTCTGAACACAGGACATGGCGTGGGGACCAAGCTGTGTCTGAACACAGGGCAGGGCGTGGGGACCAAGCTGTCTCTGAACACAGGACAGACGAGCAGGGCGTGGGGACCATGCTGACTCTGAACACAGGGCAGACGAGCAGGGCGTGGGGACTAAGCTGTCTCTGAACACAGGGCAGGCGAGCAGGGCGTGGGGACCAAGCGGTCTCTGAACACAGGGCAGGGCGTGGGGACCAAGCGGTCTCTGAACACAGGGCAGGGCGTGGGGACCAAGCTGTCTCTGAACACAGGGCAGGGCGTGGGGACCAAGCTGTGTCTGAACACAGGGCAGGGCGTGGGGACCAAGCTGTGTCTGAACACAGGGCAGGGCGTGGGGACCAAGCTGTCTCTGAACACAGAGCAGGGCGTGGGGACCAAGCTGTGTCTGAACACAGGGCAGGGCGTGGGGACCAAGCTGTCTCTGAACACAGAGCAGGGCGTGTGGACCAAGCTGTGTCTGAACACAGGGCAGGGCGTGGGGACCAAGCTGTGTCTGAACACAGGACAGGGCGTGGGGACCAAGCTGTGTCTGAACACAGAGCAGGGCGTGGGGACCAAGCTGTGTCTGAACACAGAGCAGGGCGTGGGGACCAAGCTGTGTCTGAACACAGAGCAGGGCGTGGGGACGAAGCTGTGTCTGAACACAGGGCAGGGCGTGGGGACGAAGCTGTGTCTGAACACAGGGCAGGGCGTGGGGACCAAGCTGTGTCTGAACACAGGGCAGGGCGTGGGGACCAAGCTGTGTCTGAACACAGAGCAGGGCGTGGGGACCAAGCTGTGTCTGAACACAGGGCAGGGCGTGGGGACCAAGCTGTGTCTGAACACAGGGCAGGGCGTGGGGACCAAGCTGTGTCTGAACACAGAGCAGGGCGTGGGGACCAAGCTGTGTCTGAACACAGGGCAGGGCGTGGGGACCAAGCTGTGTCTGAACACAGGGCAGGGCGTGGGGACCAAGCTGTGTCTGAACACAGGGAAGGGCAAGGAGATGTTTATGCTGACGTGTACGGGGACTCACTCGAGTCTACTGCCACCATTTTTAGGAGTTGATCAGACATGATACCAACGACAACAGCCTCTTTTCCAATAGGCCTGCGATTTATTTCCAGGAAATCCGGAGCTTGTCAGTCTGATGACATGCTATAAAAACTTTAAGTCTTGTGAAAGTCCCATTCATCGAAGTAGAAAAATGACGTCTCATTGAGTTGCAGCAGAAAGCAGGAACGGTTAGCCATGGCATCGATCAACGACAGTTTTTTCCCCCCGTAGAATCAGAAATCTCATACGAGATATATTTTCTTATTTGCTGACATCGCACTAGCCCCTGGCCTCGTGGCATGACTGAATGCGCGATGCACCCAGCTACAAGTCTACTGTCGAGTGAGCGTTGCAGGACCAAATCGCTCACGATGGGTATTTGCAGAAAGTGCGAAAGTAGGCTATATTGATCCAATGTACAACCGTCAATAATTCTACAATTCTTTGCACGCGTGTTGACATAGGCTAAGCCAATACATTATCAATGCAAAATGGCGGAATGACTTTGGATACCCCTGCTTTTTTGGTCCTTAACACAGCAGAAGATTTCCCCAGTACCTCAATGTCCCATTCGACCTCATCTGCATAATCATCATGCAGGTCTTCAAGGTCAGCAACAATGCTGCGTAGTCAGTACTGCAGTGTTACATCATGTTTACATTCTCCACGCCACGCCACTCAAAATCTGGCTACCACCTCGTGTTTGTAGATGGACCAGATTTAGACGGTTTGTTTGTGAGTACACAGAACCGTATTTTTCCTCTCTATAGACTCGACGAGGCATAAATGTCAATTCTGAAAATCTGTTTAACATAAGGAAGTACACACACACAAACACACAAACATATACATACACATACACACACACACTCACAAACACACACTCACACACACACACACACACACACACACACACACACACACACACACACTCAGACACACACACACACACACACTCAGACACACACGCACACACACACACACACACACACACACACATACATACACACACAAACAATCACAAACTCACACAAACACACACTCACTCACAGAGACACACACACAGACACACAGACACACACACACACACACACACACACACACACACACACACACACACACACACACACACACACACACACACACACACACACACACACACACACACACACACACACACACACACACACACACACACACACACACACAAGCGTACACATCTGCTGCTGGACACCACTGCTATTATTCACGGTCTTCCCATTCAAACACGCCGATGCAAGAGCCCTCCTCACAAGGCAGCGCAAACGTCCTCTGCATCTAAAGGAAAACCGATCTTCGTCTGAGCTGCACTTGTCCATTAACTTTGCCGCAGCGAGAGTCGGATGGGTTTCAGTCAGTCAACAGAAAACAAGGGAACTTGTCCATTAACTTTGCCGCAGCGAGAGTCGGATGGGTTTCAGGCAGTCAACAGAAAACAAGGGAACTTGTCCATTAACTTTGCCGCAGCGAGAGTCGGATGGGTTTCAGTCAGTCAACAGAAAACAAGGGAACTTGTCCATTAACTTTGCCGCAGCGAGAGTCGGATGGGTTTGAGGCAGTCAACAGAAAACAAGGGAACTTGTCCATTAACTTTGCCGCAGCGAGAGTCGGATGGGTTTCAGGCAGTCAACAGAAAACAAGGGAACTTGTCCATTAACTTTGCCGCAGCGAGAGTCGGATGGGTTTCAGGCAGTCAACAGAAAACAAGGGAACTTGTCCATTAACTTTGCCGCAGCGAGAGTCGGATGGGTTTGAGGCAGTCAACAGAAAACAAGGGAACTTGTCCATTAACTTTGCCGCAGCGAGAGTCGGATGGGTTTCAGGCAGTCAACAGAAAACAAGGGAACTTGTCCATTAACTTTGCCGCAGCGAGAGTCGGATGGGTTTCAGGCAGTCAACAGAAAACAAGGGAACTTGTCCATTAACTTTGCCGCAGCGAGAGTCGGATGGGTTTCAGGCAGTCAACAGAAAACAAGGGAACTTGTCCATTAACTTTGCCGCAGCGAGAGTCGGATGGGTTTGAGGCAGTCAACAGAAAACAAGGGAACTTGTCCATTAACTTTGCCGCAGCGAGAGTCGGATGGGTTTCAGGCAGTCAACAGAAAACAAGGGAACTTGTCCATTAACTTTGCCGCAGCGAGAGTCGGATGGGTTTGAGGCAGTCAACAGAAAACAAGGGAACTTGTCCATTAACTTTGCCGCAGCGAGAGTCGGATGGGTTTCAGGCAGTCAACAGAAAACAAGGGAACTTGTCCATTAACTTTGCCGCAGCGAGAGTCGGATGGGTTTCAGGCAGTCAACAGAAAACAAGGGGACTTGTCCATTAACTTTGCCGCAGCGAGAGTCGGATGGGTTTCAGGCAGTCAACAGAAAACAAGGGAACTTGTCCATTAACTTTGCCGCAGCGAGAGTCGGATGGGTTTCAGTCAGTCAACAGAAAACAAGGGAACCGCAGTTCCTGACTGCGGCTCCTGCTGTCTCAGGTTGCGCCACCTTTCCCCTTCTCCCGACAGTCAGTGCACTGGCAGGAAGGAAGGAATGGAGCCATTCCGGAGGAGGGGAACGACAGAAAGACAGGCACGAGACGTCCACTTCACTTTCTCCACTTCATCCGGGCAACGACGGGCCATTGGCGGTGTCCTTGACCTTGCTGCGGGGAGCTCTGCCACTCCAGACACGGCGTGGTGCTGACGCCAGGATGGCGAGGGTGTCTGGCCAGCAGTCCCCTCCCTCAGTTTGCTCTGCTCTCGCGCCTGTCATGGCCGCCCAGGCAGCCGCGTCAGCGCCACCTATCGCCCCCATGATGGCCTACCTAAAACAAGCATTACCTCCCCTGATGATCCCAAACAAACATGGCGGCGAGCGGTGCGAGGGCGAAGCGGTGCGCTTCAAGAGCTCTGTGCACGTGGCCGCGATCAGTCAGGGTGCAGACAGACAAGGGGGGACGGGTGGGTCCTCTGCTTCAAAGCCCCGGATGAAGTCCCACATGCCTGAGCCCTGCGTGTAGGGGTAGAGTGGCCATCCTGACTCGCTTGATCAGGGCCAGTGGCGCGATTCACTCGGGGCAGGTCTCCGCCTTGCTTGGCCAGTCCGAGGGCTGTGCTCGGGGGATCAGGCACACGTGTTGGTGGAAGGGTGGTGGCCACTGGTGGCTGTCGGAGCCCAACCCAGTGGAGCTCCCTCGGACAGAAGTGACCTCGTTCCACTGTGATGAGCTCTTGGCTTCTGTCATAGCTTGTTGGCGTCACTGGAATGTATCTACCAGAAGTATCTCCTCGAGGTTTTCAACGACATAACGCCTGGCGAGTAGGCCTCAATGATTCTGCTCAAACGGCCGTTGACCGCCTGTGAGTACTGTGAGTACAGTGAGGACAGTGAGTACTCCGAGTACTGTGAGTACTGTGAGTACAGTGAGGACAGTGAGTACTCTGAGTACTGTGAGCACTGTGAGTACTGTGAGTGCAGAGTACAGTGAGTACTCTGAGTACTGTGAGTACAGTGAGGAGTGTGAGTACAGTGAGTACCGTGAGTGCAGTGTGTACAGTGAGTACTGTGAGTACTGTCAGTACAGTGAAGAGTGTGAGCACTGTGAGTACTGTGAGTACTGTGAGTACTTTGAAGAATGTGAATACTGTGAGTACAGTGAGTACTCTGAATACAGTGAGGAGTGTGAGCACTGTGAGTACTGTGAGTACTTTGAGGAATGTGAATACTGTGAGTACAGTGAGTACTGGGAGTACAGTGAGTACTTTGAGTACTGTGAATACTGTGAGTGCTGTGAGTAATGTACTTTGAGGAATGTGAATACTGTGAGTACAGTGAGTACTCGAAGTACAGTGAGGAGTGTGAGCACTGTGAGTACTGCACACACACTTCCGCCGTGGAAGAGGAGTACTCACTCAAAGCCACGCTCTAAGGTCATCCTGCTCAGAGCAAAGCTTGGCACGGAAAGTGAATGTGTGACGCTTCAAAAAAGAGAGGAAGAAATAAACACAAGTTGGCTTACAAACTACGCTCCTTAAGTATACCTGGCATAACTTCATTATCTATACAATCTATACACACACACAGTTACACACACACACACACACGCGAGCGCGCGCGGGCGCGCGCACACACACACACACACACACACACACAAACACACACACAAACACACACACACACACAAACACACACACACAAGCAGACACACACACACACACAGACACACACACACACACACACACACACACACACACACACACACACGCACACACACAGACACACACACACACACACACAGACACACACACACACACACACACACACACACACACACACACACACACACACCACGTATACATACATGTGTTGTTTCTGTTCATTTACAGAACAGCCTTTTCACGAGAATCAAATTATTTGAAAGTTGACAAAACCACTGTTTTAAAAACAGAAACAATGATTACACTTATAACAGAGCACACAAACTCCAGTATGTACCATGAGGAAAGTCCAACAGCGACAGATTTTGGCTTTGACTGTCCGGCACAGTGGGGGAGAGGAACACAATTAAGTAGCGTCCACAGGTGTATTTGTCGTGTACAAAATAAAAAAAAGTCAACATTTGTTCCAAACGTCTTTCTAAAATCAAATTCCATATCAAAGCCACATTCCCAAGCAGTTGACGGAGAAGTACACTGCGTAACGTTATAGGTTGAGAATACTCTGTAACCAGTCACCATCAACAGTTGCGTGATCATTATAAACAATACATTATTTTAAAAATCCTTTCGTAATCTGAAATACTATTACGTTATTTACAGAGCAACTTTTTCTGGTAAGTTTAGATGAGGAAGAGACGCAACCCTAAGCGCACAATCCGCGGTCATCTCTTCGGGCACCTTGCCTCTGGTGTCCTTGGTTACGTCATATTTGCATCCGCGGGTCTTTGTGGCGTCTTCCAAAGCCATCCTGGCTGGAACAAGCGACAAAGCCTGCTCACTTTCAAATGGCTCCCTGTGAAGTTCCTCGCCTCGCTCGCATCATCCTGACCCCAAAGGTCGGAGGCAAAACCACCACGCGCTGTGATCCAATTATGGAGCTGTTTTAGAAAACATTCCTCGACAATGTGCAGAGGGAAGCATTCAAAACTTAAATGAAAGATAACCAGTCTTGTGATTGTCGGACGCTCGGCAAACGCACGGCAAGCGGTCCGTGACGTCTTTGTGCCCCGGCAAAGAACATGGGCAAGGCTTCCCTGTAAGGCGGTGCAGGCGGCTCCATAAAGTCTGTCTCAGCCTGCAACGCCTTTCTGAGGGCGCCGTCTCTTAATCCAATACACGTGGAAAATTGTCTCAGTCCGCCCAATCGTCCATCGATTAATTTTGAATTAACCGGACCGAACGTGCAGGGAAGGTGACACGGAGGCCACGCTGGATCCAGCGCAGTATATAATTTCTCCACCATCGCCTACTGCAGGGAGGCGGCTTTTTGGCTGAAATATTATTTCCCATGTGGAAATTTAGCCAAATTGATGACTAATGCCCGGGGTTCAGCTCTCGTGCCGGCCCGACCCGGCAAGTCGGGCTCTCATGCACGTCACGACCACGGAAAAGTGCGAATAATGTGGAAATTGAATTTGGCCCGCTTGATATTGTTTTGCTATTGCCTCCACGGCATCTGTTAGTGCCCCCAGAGCGTAGCCCTGATCCAATTCCCCCCGCCTGCCCCTCCCCCTCCTTTTCCTCCACATCTCTCTCTCTCTCTCTCTCTGTGTCTCTCTCTGTGTCTCTCTCTGTGTCTCTCTATGTGTCTCTCTCTGTGTCTCTCTCTCTATGTGTCTCTCTCTCCGTGTCTCTCTCTCTCTCTATGTCTCTCTCTCTCTGTCTCTCTCTGTCTCTCTCTCTGTCTCTCTCTGTCTCTCTGTCTGTCTGTCTGTCTCTCTCTCTCTGTCTCTCTGTCTGTCTGTCTCTCTCTCTTACTCTGTTTCTCTGTCTCTCTCTCTGTGTCTCTCTC
Organism: Theodoxus fluviatilis; assembly: GCA_034096865.1. Classification (NCBI taxonomy): domain Eukaryota; kingdom Metazoa; phylum Mollusca; class Gastropoda; order Cycloneritida; family Neritidae; genus Theodoxus; species Theodoxus fluviatilis. The sequence goes on along the minus strand of JAWQFJ010027869.1, from coordinate 66,670 downwards.
TGTGTCTCTCTCTCTGTCTCTCTCTGTCTCTCTCTCTCTCTCTCTCTCTCTCTCTGTCTCTCTCTTTCTGTCTGTCTGTCCGTCCGTCCGTCTGTCTGTCTGTCTGTCTGTCTGTCTGACTCTCTCTCTCTCTCTCTTTCTCTGTCTCTGTCTGTATGTCTGTCTCTTTCTCTGTCTCTTTGTCTGTCTGTCTGTCTGTCTGTCTGCCCGCCTGCCTGCCTGCCTGCCTGCCTGCCTGCCTGCCTGCCTGCCTGACTGTCTGTGTGTTTGTCTGTCTGTCTGTCTGTCTGTCTGTCTGTCTGTAGGTCTGTCTCTCTCTCTCTCTCTCTCTCTCTCTCTCTCTCTCTCTCTCTCTCTCTCTCTCTCTCGCTCGCTCGCTCGCTCGCGTTTCTTCCTCAGTTTACACACCCACATAGTGCTGGTGGACCTGGCCGAGACAAGTGTCATGGTGGTCAAACATGGAGGGTGGGTCACGTGGTTGGGTGGATAATGAGTGCGGGCATCACGCTATTAGGAGACGATTCTCCCGCACTTGCCACAGATGGGCGTGGAAGTGGCCCGGGTTGCCCCCTGGTGGGACACAAAGCCTGGATGTGGACTGTTTCGTGTGGAGACCGAGCCAGGAGCAGGAGGAGGGCTGGCCGTGTCGCCTCTGTTTGCCCAGCGTTTTGGGCAGGCGCTCCAAATGGGATTGATGGAGATCTAATGAGGGTGATGATTATTTTCGCAACTTTCATGCTCACTTCATTGTAGGCCGCTTGCTTTGTCCCAATTATCTGCCCGAAGTCGAGGAACGCTGGGCGACAATGTGGGCAGAGAACAATGGGCACTTCATCGCCTGGCGACGAGACTTCAGTTTTTTCTTCATATTTGATGGATACTTCCTGAAATGAAGCGACGTCCCCGGTAGTCATGGAGCCGCCCAGAGAACAAGGCGGTCTTGTCCATTCAGGACGCCGTCAACACTGCGCAGTGCGCAAGGTGGAGTGGAATCACGCTAATGGCGGGACGGCTGTTTGCAGAAACAGGATCTGCTCCTCTGACGACGACGCCGCCACCCGCCATCGTAACTCTCGCTCCCCAGGGTACTGGAGCACTGACGTCAGACCAGGGCTGGTCCGGGGGTGGGTGGTCACTCCAATACCCTGACCTCCGCGTCGCCGTGGTGCTTGAGTTCTCTGTCGCCTGCTGTTGACAGCTTGACTCATGTCTTGTCGTGCAGCTGTTTTCCTAGGCGTCCTCTTGGATGCAAGCTTCCTGAGCATGCCGGCTGCTTGCTTCCTTTCGTAGTTACTCGGTGTCGTCTCTTTCTGCAATGCCCAAGTCTAAGGAAGAGCATAACCACATTTAAGATGTGTGCGCTTTCAATGTTTCAAGAAGGATCTGAACCGCCAACGTATTCTGTGACTTACAGAGAAATCTAGTTCTTGCAGAGTTCCGCTACTGAGGCCTCTGCTACCTGGCGTGACTGCCAGCAACGCAAAGGACATTTGTACACACGTCACCCACGTGACAGCTCAACCAACCTTTACCCCAAACCGACCTTTGCCCAAAACCGACCTTTGCCCCAAACCGACCTTTGCCCCAAACCAACCTTTGCCCCAAACCGATTTTCGCATCCAAGAGAAAGGCTCCGTCACAGGCAACGCGTTTCTAAATAAAACAGAAAAAGGCGGTCGCTGCTTCTCTACCAGTACAGAGGAAGATGACTGCGGTGCGGAAATATCCAACAGCAGCTGAAAGAGGTGCACGCCTACTGCCTCTCTCGCCCACTGCCAATGAAACTTGCTTGATTTTGAGCTTCAGTTATTCCGGGAGCAGCGTCAAGAACCTACGAACTGCAAATCTTTAACAACCACCCACACAGCGTATTACTTCCAAGCCCGTCTGTCATTTTGATTATTTGTTTGTTTTCTTTTCAAGTTAGCAACTCTACAAACTTACATCGATTACTGGAGTGACCCTGGGCTTTTACAGCCAGACCTGGCAGCACAGCCACCACGAGAAGCACGCAGTGCAAGCTGTGCAGCGCGTCCCCTGGCGGGGCCCGCCACGATCTGCCGGACAGAGCTCGAGGGTCCGCACCAGGGCTGCGTGCTGCACGACTGTCAGTGTCCCGTGACAGGGATCGGGTATGCCTGCGTGTGGACACCACCGCCATTTCCCAGCTGACTCTCGCATTACTCCCCCAGCCTGCTACCGTCCGTCTTTCTGGAGGCAGGGAAGCGAGAGGGGGAATCTTCCTGGAGGCAGGGGAGAGAGGGGTAGTCTTTCTGGAGGCAGGGGAAAGGGGGAGGAGGGGCAGGAGAAAAAAGACAAGGCAGGAGATGGAGACCGAACCGTCATTTGGGGGTCCGGAGCCTGGAGCGATGATTTATCAAGATCACTTCACTTGCCCACATAAATTCTAATCTGCGGCCATTCAGGGCCTTCCCGACGTAACGAATCAGGGAGTGTAGTGGGGGGGGGGGGGGGGTCTGATCGCGCCCGCCTGCAGCCCCCTCGGGGCCGGGCTCAATGAGCCGTGCTGCCCCCTCCTGGGGAGCGCGACCTCCTCCCGCCCCAGCGAAGGGGCCAACGCGCGTGCGCAGTGAAGCGCGTGCAGTTGCCCGGATGTAGCGGACGCTTAGGGGCTGAGGCGAGCGTTCATCACCGCCACTGCTTCAAATAGTGCGGCCATTTTTAATGGCGGGACGCTCGGCTCGTGCTCAGACGAGAATCTCGCGAGATGAGGCTAATTTTTTGTTCTCTTTCCTCTCTCCCTCTGTTTCTGCCTGCCCGTCCTAGCGCTTGTGGTCAGGATGCAGTCGACCGAAACTCCATCCCCCACGTTGGACACATCTGTTTCCGATATCACGCGCGTCCTGTGGGCATCCGAACGTGCGCCCAGTCACGTGCTTGCGCCATCACGAGGGGAGACAACTCGACACGGCAGCTGGTTTAATGGCCAGGAGAGACTCTCCGTGCAGACAGGCTTGAAGTCTGTGGAGAGTGACTGGAATGCTGAGCAGGAGGACAGGCGGTGCGTGAAGCCTTTCCCCCTGACCAGGATGCCAGTCTCACCAGACACAGCGCCTCCAAGACGCACGATTGGTCCGAGACTTTGTCGAGCTGGTAGTCCTCGTGATTAGACATAGGCCGCTGTTTATCTACAGCCAATATGTGAACTGTGTTCGTAATTAGACACAGGGTGTTGTTGAGAAGCAAGTCTATATCTACAGCCAGTATGTGGAACGCATTCCTGAAAAGACGTAGGCTGTTGTTTAGAAGCGAGTGTGTACATCTACTGTCATTGTGTGGAATGGGTTGTGTTCGTACTTAGACATAGGCTGTTGTTTAGAAGCGAGTGTGTACACTTACAGTCGTCATTTCAAAACTGAGACTAGCACAGCCACCACGGAAGCAAATCCGGCATTGAAGCACGGCGACAGGAAGAGGACAAATATGATGCTGGAACAAATAAAGAAGAAAAAATCAAAGGAAATAAATAGGCTGCTCCGACCACACTTGGGATGGAAACCAAAGGAAATAATTAGGCTGCTCCGACCACACTTGGGATGGACACCAAAGGAAATAAATAGGCTGCTCCGACCACACTTGGGATGGACACCAAAGGAAATAAATAGGCTGCTCCGACCACACTTGGGATGGACACCAAAGGAAATAAATAGGCTGCTCCGACCACACTTGGGATGGACACCAAAGGAAATAAATAGGCTGCTCCGACCACACTTGGGATGGACACCAAAGGAAATAAATAGGCTGCTCCGACCACACTTGGGATGGACACCAAAGGAAATAAATAGGCTGCTCCGACCACACTTGGGATGGACACCAAAGGAAGACGTGTCCGTCAGTTCGAGTTGTCCAAAATTCTCCACACGTTCGACCTTTGCAAATGGCTTGATAGCTTTGAAAAAGCTAGTGTTTTCAAATGACTACACAAAACAACGCGTATACTTATGTGTGTACTCAGAGTGGAAGATGTAAGCGTTTCTTTCTGTATTTGTGTATGCATGCATGGGTGTAAATATACGAGCACGTGAAAAGAGTGCGCACACATTGAAAATGCGTGATGATTGGACGTGCATGATAACTTACACTGGTGTATGTGAAATAACGTATATCGACGTGCATGCTAACTTACACTGGTGTATGTGGAGTAACGTA